>JACJUY010000474.1:0-127709 GCA_014220935.1 Platorchestia sp. MABIK | reverse complement strand
GTACAATAATCTTTAGCCTAATTCACTTAACCTAGTTTCGCAATAGACTGATCAATGAGATAATTGACTTGATATCTGATGCTGTATTTTACAATATAGGTCAAATCGGTTATATTTAACAATATATTCGATAAAAAAACGATTAAGCCCAGACTGAAGATCGGTATGTTACCTATGGCAAATCACAGTATTAGGACCAGACACGTAGGAAGCAAGATGTGTCTTGGTGGTCTTACACGACTAGTATTTTGATAGGAAGTGAGATTCAAGATGTCCTTTGAAAACTTTGTAAGAATTACTTTCACGGATCTCAGCAGGTATTGAGTTCCAAGTTTTAGTTCCAACGAAGAGGATACTGTGTTGCGACCGGGCCTTTGGATAATAGGGAAGCATGAATTTATTTCTATTTCGGGTTAAATGGTCGTGATGACCAGTTTGCACAGTTAATAATTGTTTTAGGCTATTGTCGCCATCATTTCTTTGTGTTTTGTAAATGAAATTGCAAATGGAGAAATTGTAGAGATCCGAAAGTTTAAGTATTTCTAAATTTTTGAATGAATCATTTGTGTGAGCATTATATTCTAGGTTCTTTACCGCTCTGATAGCTCTTTTTAGCAGAGTAAAAATTTTGTTGGTTTTATTTTTATCAGTTCCGTGCCATGCTTCTATTCCATATTGCAGGTATGGAGAAACGAGCGTTCGGTAGAGCATTTGTAAAGCTGCTTCAGGCAGGAAATATTTAACTTTATTTGGGATTCCGACGGATTTTGATAATTGTCCTTGTGACTGCCACCCTTAGAGATGCAATTCCGTCTTCTTACTGATCATTGTCCAGTATTGCGATCAGCTGCAATTGTCTCACTTGAGTTATACTCTCACTAAACCAAATCATTCTGGAGGTAGAGGACCATTCGGGGCTTTCTGGAACAATTAATGGTGTGCAAATTCGTATTAGTATAGAAAATCGCAGAGAAAATATTACAAGTGAAAATACTTTCGATCATGTCACCTCAACATTTGACTAACGAATGAAAGTTGAAACTTCTAAAGAGTTCTACGGATGTGACCTCACAAAGACCTGACTACAAGTGCATAAGCTGTTTTATTTAACTTGCTGCTTTCGTTTGTTTGCAAGTTTTTACGTTCAGCTTCCGAATCTTTCACAGAGCGATCTAAAGCACCTATATCCCAATAGTTTGCTTTGGTTTTCTGCTCTGACGACTCGCGCACATTTAATTAAGTTCACAAGAACAGGAACAAATACTCGACGTAAAGCTTGCAGTAGCGACTGTGCTGTCGCGGTGACTTCTCTTCCTTCAAATTCTTGCGCTAATTGCTTTTCTTTTGTATGGAGCATTAGCAGCGCGTAATGGTCACCATAGTGTGGGCGCTCATCAAAGATCCTTGTCTCGGCTAACTTGGGGTTATACTTTGGCGTCAACAAGCATGCGTACGTTTTTTGTTCAAATGTTTTCCCGTTGATTGCTGGTGTCTGGTGGTGTAGAATAGACGCCGAGGGCAGTCAGGCGTGCTTCTTACTTTTCAAGTTGTAAAAATTTCTCAGTGAGATGTTCTTTAGCCATTATCTAAAATAGAAGCAGAGCGACCCAATTAAAGACATAGTTCAAGCTTAACACATTTATTCTCCTCGAGAACTATAATTCACAGTGAGTGGGTAGCAATTACTGTTTTTTCTCTATGAAAGCGGCCTCCCTGCAAATTAATCCGGACATTTTGAAATATCCTGATTAGCTTGGAAAATTTGTATGAATAGTTATTGAACATAGAACGTTTATTGAAGCAAAAATTAATTTAGGCGTGATAAGCTCAAATTTTGCTCTAGGGTTCGTGTGTTACCCCGTACAGCTGCACGCAATTTGTTTTGGTAGAGAAAAGATACCAACTAACTGTGTCGTCCGCAAACTTGTTTTACTTCTTATCGAAATTCTGTACATTGTTTAGGTTGAAGTTACAACCCTAAAATTCAATTTTAGAAATTTTCCATCAGTAGGGGCTTAAACGACGTAAAATCTATTGCTCGATTAGGTATCGAACTTAAAGACTATTCACCACGCAATAGCATCTTGCCAACTTCTTAAGGTTTTATCTGATGTGAATTATTCCCAATAACCATTTGTGTTGCCAAACTTCCCCGTCTGCTAATGTCACATGAAATTAATTTTTATGCGTTTTCATGCTCACACGTGCCAGATTTCGTCGTTACACTATTTTACCTAAGATTTCCAACTCCTGCGGACAGCGGGCCGAATAACTCAAACTATAATTGGTAGGCTTGCAGGGAAGCCAAGGAAAATTATTTTGTATCTAAGAAATAACCTCATTAACTTACTGAATTTTACATCTAACTCTTCACACTGGTACAGGTGTATCATTTTGCAGTATAAAAGTACACAGTTGAGGTGTTCAGATTCAAAGGAGTAATTAATTCTCATCTTCAACAAACATTTCCTGAACATTTGAAAATTTTTTTTGTTGTTTTGTTTTTGAGAACGTACACCGCATGGCAGGAAAGCATGAAACGGTTCAACCAAACGACATCCGCGTTTAGATAAAGCGTCATCTAACGTGGGTCTCAACAACAAAGACCACGCCTCCATCGTTCATTTTGCCATTGACGAATGGCATGTCGCTTTCACTTCGCCTCAGTTTTTCTCTGAATCACTCGTGTGTGTCTGGCGCAGATATTTCCCCTGAGTGGGCACAACGCCCCCTGCTTCAATCCCTCTGAAAATTGGGTTACATAGCGGGTTTCTTCTAAAAATCTATTTCAGCATTTGTTACACATTTTAGTGCATTTCTTGTTTACAATGAAGTAATATAATTCGCTGTAGTTGCTTTTACGAAAAGAGCTATTCATCACCATGTAGCTCTACTTTTGTAAATCGTAGTTTAATATGAAGGCAATCAATTGCATTACTTATCCTCTACGGGGGTGCACTTAATAGAGTAAATTTATCTCAGATGAGATAGAAATTTTGTGAACATCTTAGCACCTCTGTACATTTTTCTACGCGTTTTGAGAACCCTTCTATTTGTTAATGCTGACGCATGGTGAGAATCCCTTTTTTTCTTCAGCTGTCATGCATTTTATCCCTCGCTCATAAAAAATGTCATACATCGCGTTTCAGTGGTTTTTAAATTAATAAGAATGATTCTAACTGAATACGTATTGAATGCAGGAACAGTTTATTTCCAATGTCCCTGTGATTCTTCATCCTTAATTATGTATTTGTTCTCCGTCAAAATATTCCAATACTTTTATATTAGACAATATCGCTCGGAACCTCAAGCTTATCCACTCGAGTTTCTACTGACGACTAAAAAGCTCCCTCCTTAAATAATTCTTCTAAAACTGAAGCGAGGTGAAATAAGTGAAATTTGGGGTGAATTTCCGCAGACTAGCAAAGTCTTATCATGGCTACATCAATGCCTTCACGATCAGTTCGATGCTTTTAAAAAATATGGGTTCCATAGCTGAAAGTTAGATAGACCTTTTTGTTTTTGTTAATATGAAATAATTTGGCTTTGATTTTGTAACGGGCCATCTTTTATCGGTTCACTGCAGTCCTCTTTCCAGCACCAGCTGTTTTTTCAACTTTTATTTTGTTGTATAAACTTTCTTCTTAATTTAGTTTTTATAGCCAAAGTAGAAACACACTTTGAGCATAGATTCTTCGTTCCTTAAGCTGTACACTTGATGGGCCCTCCCTCTCTTTTTATACTTGGAACACTTTTCTTGTAGTAAGGCAGGCTTTAACTAGCCAATCTGATCTTACTGATGGTCTTGAGCGCTGGTAAACCGAACTCACTGCTTCTGTTTACTTCACGGTATTAATTATCAATAACAATATTCTTGAGAGATCTGGTCAAATGTAATTAACATACTAAAGACTTCTTCGGAATTTTTGGTTGGCAATTATGTGAAAACTGAATTAAACTTAAGAACAAAAAAAAAAAATTCTTGTAATTTATCAATACAAAAATGTGAATGCTCCTCTAATACTAAAATTAATACAAATTATATCTAACCTAGAGTAATGGCTTCAAAGAAGTGATGAATTTTTCTATTATGTGTACTTGGATTTACACCGGAAAGCCCGTTTTTGAATTGATTGCTCTACGGAATGTCTGAAATAACTGCGGAATTTCCTTTCGATAAACAGGACTTCTTGACTAGAAATAGAAATACCTGAGAACATAACGTGTAGTTTTTACGTGGACGTCAAATGAATAACAGAATGATTATCAACGAATCATTTTACCCTAGACGTGGATGCTGAGGTTGTAAGAAGGATGTACAGGGAAATAACTTGACGGACCATCATTCCTGCTTGTCAGTTATCGCTTCTCTGCGTGTGCTCATCTCTGCCAGCCATTTTTATGTCTCGAGGCGGAGCTCGGCAGCAAATCAGATTGCTTCTCCTGCCTAGAGCAAATATGCAAGTGCGCGTCCCAAGCTAGGGTCCGACGGGTAGTTCTGTAGAGTCAAATTTTCAAGTTACCCCAGACTGCCTTCTTTAAACACTGTTTAATGTTCTAGATGCTAGAACATCAGGTACCATGGCGGACTGATGTGTCATCGGACGTTCTATTGATCTTAGTCACGTATGCTCAATGGTTGATTAGAGTTGCAATTAGTGTTGAATTTGGGAGGCGTTAGGGCAATGGATGTGGGAGGTGGTGCTGGCACGCTGCCCGCCTGACTCCGAGTCTAAAAGTGTCCCGCTGGCTGAGGGCAGCGAGGTACCCACAAAAGCCTTCATTGCGTTTCGAAAGCTCTCGAGGCGAGGGTGTGCTGGATGGGGCTGCCCATGTTCGGGGTGCAAGCATATAACTATTGTGCCAAGTTTTATGCTAGCAAGTAAAGACTTTGGATATTATCTGACGAGAAAGTTCGAACTACCCAGAGTGGTGAAATTAGAGTGAAGTGCAGTGAGCGAGTGTGAAGACGCGATGTCTCAACAGCAGCAGCAACAACAGGTAGTGAGGCAGCAGACCTCCTCCACTATAACGCAACAGTCTAGCAGCAGTGCGCAACAGCAAACCACAATGCAACAGCAAAGTCAAGTTCAAACTCGCGTCGTTCGAGAAGGTAGGAGCTCGAAAACTGTTAATCGGTGCTTAATGTAGTTTTAAATTCAGTCGTGATATTGTGCTTTGTGATCAATCGTTTTAAGTACCCTAATACTTTCTTCCCATGCTTTTCGGTGATGTGAAGTGTGTAGCTGTTGTGTTCGTTGTGTTGGCTCATATGATTTCGTGTTGAATTTTATTCTTTACATTAAAAATATTTCCTAAACACAGTATATATTGCATATATAAATGAATGTATCGAGACTTTGTTAATATAAGATCCTTGTTCTGTGCGTATAGTGATAAATGTTTATCCTTTTTTCAAGATTTTCTTGAGCTGCATTTTTCTCGCTGTGCTTTTGGGCACTTTGGGCGGTAACTTTTGTGACAGCGGTTTACAGGACTGGACTGGGATAAATCACATATTTCTAAAGTTCAGTAGGGATGCAACTACAGCTGATCAGCCCTTAAATGCTGGATCAAAAACATTATTTCCCACCTATTCTGTCGCATAGCGTATCATTTTGCGGGTTCTTTTTGTGGAAATTGGAGAGCTTCTATTGCTGTTAATGGTGCAGATTATGCGTACAGATTCCGAAAAGAACGTATTGGAAAAGGTCATATAAGTTGATTGAGGGAGGCCACGACAGCTATATTGTGTGTTAAAAAGTTGATAAAGATTTCTAATTTAGTGATGTAAAATAGGGAGTAGAATCGTGTTCACAACTTGAAAATTGTGCCCTGCGTTTCTTTTTAGCTCGCCCGATCCGAGTATAATATTTTTTGAAGGAAATGATACTAGCCAATATGATACAACCCAGTCTAACTTTTTCGCCCGAGCGTGCATGTTTTCCGCCGCCCAAGAGATTTAATTTCTTGGGCGGCGAAAAACATGCGAACAGACGGCGAAAAAATTTGACTGGGAAGTAAATTATCTCTGAAATACTAAACCAGAACAGTAATGCACGTGAGCATCATTGCCTAAATTTTTGGTACTAAAATACATCGGGTGCTTTCCTTATGATCTCCAGCTTAGAATACTTTACAATCGAAGTTTTGTGCGAGATTTGTTGAACTGGATAACGAGCGCAGGAAGCATAGTTCAGTATCATCAATGGCTGACAGTTCAGCCTAGGAATTAAATTATTTGTTTATCTTGGTGCTGTTATTAAAATGGTTGACCTCATATTAAAATTATCTTAGAAAGCGTGACGTGCTCTAGGGGCTGATACGTTAACTTAATCTAATGAACTCCCAGAAGTAATTTGCTTAGATTGTTTTGGTTGCTTTAAGTTTGTACAATCCTATTCAATTAAAATCCATTCCTGGTAGCTCGCCAACTTGAATCGTTTGCATCGTCTCTTAACATTTTGAATTTTTTTTCTTGAAAATTTCTCTCAGCAGCGCTTTACGACTGTATATCTGTCTCATTATTATAAAATAACGCTCACTATATTGAAAATTCCGGTTATAGGCTTCATAGTTCTTCAGTAAAGTTGATGTATTGCCAAATTGTTCTTCAATGACAGAGTCAAAATGTTTGATGAAGGCCGCATTCATTGCTTTTCTGTGCAGTATAGTAATTTACTACGGTGCTCTTATTTTTCTTCCTTCTGTTGCTAACGTAATGTTCTCGAGTGTTTTCACATTCAGTCCTCAAAACTAAAAATTCATTCATTTTGTAAACTAATTCACGGCCCTTCAAATAATTTTCAAGTTTTATATTAGTTTTACTTAGAGCAACATTTGACGACGCTTATGTTTATATCTCAGCAATTGCATTATTGGCATTTCAAAAACTACTTCCTAAGGTTTTAACTCTCGCGTCGTGCTTTCCTTGCTGCGTGTGTTGGGAGCTCTGCGTTCAGCTGGCTGCAAAATTTCACAAAGAAAGTTAAATCACCGACAAAAATTTCTTACTCGAGACTTAGGTGAGCTAGGAGTTTAGCTGTGCATCCTTGCATTAGAATGTCTCGTGTCATTCAATGTCTCACAGTTAAAGATACCGAAACAGGATTTTTTGTCTATAAGGTTAGCCAGCATCTTTCTCCTCCATCTGGAAAGAAGTAACCGATGTAGTGCTTGAGTGTGTTTTCTTGATCAATGCTGCCGACCTGTCGTGTCTTGCATTACTCGTATCATACGCGCTTTGCACAAGGTGATGGTTATGAAATCTTCAAGGTTATTTGGACTTGAATTGGCATCGAGAGCAAGAATTCCTAAGCATGCATCCTTGAGAAATGTGAACAGTTTTCATTTATTTCATTGCTTGTGGCAGAACGAATTTGTGCCTTCCGCTGCAGGTTGTACGTTTGTTATTGATTTCTGGATTTGATCAATGAAAACTATCTATCTAATTAAAGTGGGCCGTTTTTCCCGAGCATGGTGGACTGATGGTCGCCAATATAGGTTTATGGATATGGATAATGTGGCATGTATGAGGGCTATTAGCTCGTACCAGTAAAAGCAACAGGAATATCAGCATCAGAAGCAGCAAAAACAGAAAGTTGAGAAAGAAGCGACAACAAGCATCAGTAAAACAGCAACAGCAGTAAAAGCGATAGCAGCAGTAAAAGCAGCAACAACAGTAAACGCCCTAACAGCAGTAAAAGTTCCAACAGTAGTAAAAGTCCTAACAGTAGTAAAAGCATCAACATCAGTAAAAGCATCAGCAGCAGCGGCAAAAGCCCCACCACCACCTCCAGCAGGAGCAGTAAAAGCAGCTGCAGCAGTGTCAGCACCGCCCAAAATACTCGACGAGAGCCCACCATCTCTGACGTGGCCCACAAGGGGGTGAGGGTGATGGTCACATCTCGGTAGTGAGGCAGGAACCTAAGGAATTTTGATATTATCATTCGTCCTTAATTCATAAATAGGTACCGAACTGTCCGGATGCTTGTGAGCACGTGAGTACTGACTCGCTCGTATCTGACGTGTTCTGCACTTGTCCTATCACCATGAAGTTCAAGTTCGTCTTATCTCTTTACTTTGCGGGCTTTTGAAGGCTACTTCAGTAAGTAAACTTTTGAGTTATGAGGGCAGGTTCTACAGCATCAGCAAGTCGGCTTTGAAACTTATCTTTGAGTTGAAGACCGATGTTTATGCACTCGATGTAGTTCCTCCAATAGTTGCTGTAACAGCGTAGTGTGCGCTACGAGTTAACAGAACCCGGAATGAATACGTTTGTTCGTGCTCATGTATACTTGTATGATTTCGAATGCCTTTAGTCAGTCGTTGATTTCGGTGCTTCATTGTCTCAGTATGTAGTAGAAAAAATAAAAATTCTTACTTTTATTGAAAAAAAGACGTTTTTGTTTTGTCACGGACCATATTTTTCGGTTCTCTGCTGTCCTGTTTTTCAGCAGCTACTACTTACTTCTTCAACTTTTATCTTGTTTCACGAACTTCTTTCTCAACTTTCTGTTTCTATGCACCTTGTGCAAAAACTCCACGTTTCCTTAACGCCATACTACATTGTGCTTTCTTCCTTCCTCTCTTCAGAACGCCTTTGTTGCGGATAAAGAGGCTTGAGCTAATATCTAATTTAATCTAATCTAATCGAACTCCACGGTAAGACGTAACAAATGTGCCATCATACAGGTGTGCGTGGTTGTTTACACAGTAAATACGAAGATTTCAGTATCACGGTGATGAAGCAGTGAACTCGGAACGTTTCTCCCTCGGAATATTATTCGAATTGCAACACATGTTTCATTAAGTTGATTGTAATTATTTTGAAGAAGAGCGTCTTATGAGCGTCTTACTTTACTCCGTAATTGTTGGACTTGTATAAATCAGAGCTGTTATTTACATCTTGACTTGAAGAATTTCTCTGCATTTCCCATGTAAATTTTCGACTGCTTTCGGGGCAACGCACTGTAATCAGGCAATTTAATAATGATTGATAGGGTATGAGACGAGACCGTGAGTTTAATACAGAAATCAATCGTCCGTTACTTGGTCTAGAATATAATGGAAGAAGGTTAGTCTGTTCGTTAAATTTAAAAATAAGCCAACTGTTTTCAAAGAAATTTTCGAGCGTAACGGATGTCTCCGGTATGCACTTAGGTTAGACTGTTTTTCATCAATATCAACATAGGAAAAATTAATTAAGAATAAGAGAGTGAGACATCATCGAAGTGTGTCGGTATTTCACCGCTAGGAAGCTCTCAGATAGTTGCCGTTTTTTGTTGCTGGCCATGTTAAGAAGAAATCAGTGCTACCTACATTCGTTGTCTGCATCCTACAGCTGACTTGTAAGGTTACTCTCCAGACAGTGGAAATGTAACAATTGACTCAATTTGAAAATAAATTGAAATTTTGTAACTCTTGTAAAGAGATAAGAGCTTCACGTAAATCAAGTTATACAGCGTCATACCTGATGTATTTGCAGTGTTTGTATTTCAACTCTACTGAGCTAGTTACGATGTATTTTTTTCGCCCTCTTACTTATTCACTTATTTTTTGTGTAATTCTTAACGAAAAATAGAGAGAGTATTACAGGTGTTTGAATTGATATTTGTGGTGGCATGTTTTTCTCTACTTTCTTGAGCGGCGTTGGTATTGGAGTTAATTTTTTTATTGTGAAATTTTATGGAGGAAATCATTTCAATTGTGAACACCAGAATGTAACAGTTCCAGTCATGTTTGTAATTTTTAACCCAAAATTACCGCTCCATGCACTGTATACCCCCTCACCAGAATACAATAATTTTATTTCTCGGAATAAGTGCTTCCAGAAAATAGATGTGAGGAGCCGACCTAAAGGTTAGGTAGGTTTTTCTTAATAAAAAAAGAGAAGTCTTCCTTAGTTTCGTTACAGAGAATATCTTCTTCGTTCCTCTGCCTTTTTCAGCACCTATTTCCTTCATCGTCATTTTATATCTTGTTTCACAATTTTTTTTCGATCTTGTAATTCCTGTGCGAAGGGTGTGGAAGGCACACCATGTACACAGATTCCTTGTTCTCTTAATTCCGTACTATATGGTGCTTCCCTCCTTTTCTTTGTAACCACTTTGTAGGGGTTGGGAAGGCTAAAACTACCTTTCTTATTCTTACGCTGTATAGTTCTTGTACAGTTTACAAATTTGAATGATTATTGCAAGAAAAAGTAGCACATTTGTACTACATAGACTGATCGCTGCTCCCCAGGAATGGACAGTGAACACTGCAGGTGCATGTGCATCAGTGCTGGTACATCAGAGATACTTATGTTCGCAAACTCACAGTTTAACAGTAAACGTATATTTCAGCTGTATACAGCCCGTACAATCAAACTGTCATGCAAATAGAATGAAAAGGGCACACTCATTTCAAACCATTAAGCCAACATTCACCACCGATTTATGATGAGTAATGCATTTAGATTTGTGTGAAGGCAACGTTCAAGAGTGAAGCATTCAGTCTGAGAAGTGTTGGCGCGACCGCGTGTGCGGACCAGCAAGCGAGCGGCTCTGGTCGCTCCGATAAGATTGTGACACAAGGCAGCGCTGTTGCCGACTTCGCTCTCCCCCCTTGTTCCTCTTCGAGGGAATTTACTGTTCGAATTTCGAGATCTTTGATATTTATTTATCTGTTTATTCTTTGTATGTAACTGAATCTTGTCATAGTTCTTCTACTTTTACCTTTGCACCAGGTTTATTAATGTATGTCTGTTTCCCGTCAGACCACTTGCTCACACATAAGCTTTTTTGCATCCGAGTTACATTCCTTGATAAATAATTTTTTCGTTGATTTTTATCTCCCTCCTGTCTCTTGTTGCGTGGCACAGCTCACTTTGTTTTATCGTGAATGAGCGATGTGGTCCAACTTATGAGCTTTACGTTAAATAGTTATTTTAAATTTATCACTCCTGAGTACTACAGGTGCATTTCCCGGCCCATTGAACAGAAGTATACGTTTACGAACTACATTTTTTGAGTTTTTTAATTCAATTCCTAATTTCTAAGACAAACTGCCGTATCGAATGATTCCAGTCGACATTCACGATTCAAATACGTTTTATAAACCACTGCGTTAAACAACGAACATACTTCATCACAGTTCACATTTGTTTTTAATTATGAACTGCAAAAGGAAGCGCCTTTCTTTCAGCACAAACTGCTGCAGTGCATTCACCGAAGTGTCTTTTTAGGAGTTTGTCGTAGCCACGCATTCTTACGTGGGGCGAGTTACCCTCAGAATATCCGGACTAGAGAGTATTTTGGGACGTGAAGTGCTCCCTCGAGCGTTTTTATTCATTCGGGACGTCAGTGCCAACACTTGACGTTCCTGCTAAAGTTCCTTGGTAAACTTCCGAGCGGAAACTTTTACGGGTACCTAGCGTCACGGCGCACAGTAATCATAGCATCCTACTTAAAGCGTTCACTGTAGTTTACAACTTTGTGTGTCTAGGTATCTCAGCTCATATTAGCAACAGAAAATAGTGTGACATGCTGACTTGATTAGTTTTACAAAGAAATGAGTGCTTGAAAAATAGACAAAGGTATGTAATTTGGGGAAATTTACGATATTGTTAAGACATGAATATCGCTCGCAGCTGTGATTCATTGTAAATAGTGAGGAATATTCTCTGGTTTGAAAGCAAAAATTAGAATTGCAGATTCCTCACATGAGTTTCGACGAAAAAGTCGCCGCTTGATGGGAGGGGCTGTTATTTCAGCACAGTGTGAGGAGTTATGAAATGGGTTGAGCGTGATTGAATAGTTTCTGTATTATGTATGTTTTGCACTTCAGGGAGCTTGACGAGTATGTTGTGTGTGGAGTTACGAGGAGTGCACTATGATGAAGTGAAAGAAACAATAAATCAGGAACAGTATATTTCCAAAAGGGTGAAAATAAAATGTACGTCAAAATTGTGCACTGAAACGTCTCAATTTAAGCATCACAAGTTTGTTCATACACTAAAACACGTTACTCTCGTATGTGTAATAGCACGTCAGTGGTTGAGCAACTGAAAAAACAAATGAGAAACGGCAGAATTGATGAGATTTCAGAAAATCATTGGAGATGTTTGTAGTATCTCCGTGCTTTTTAAGACTTAGGTTTCAACCTCAGAAGCAAAATGAAAATCCAGCAAACTAGGCTAAAGGAAGTGTAGGAGAAAATCAAGATAATGGTTACGGACGTATAACTCCTTCGGTTTTCATCCCCGAAATTTGAAACTAATTTTATTCCAAAAGAAAATCTCTACACGCTTTAATATTTTTAAATTTCGTGTTATACAAAAAACGATTTTATTTTCTTGTACGGTAATAGAACTTAATTGGTATAAGTGGAAAACTCCATTTAAAAAAAAAATTAATTTGATTTTCAATTGGGGCATTTATTTTAGGACTTTGAAGGCATTGATAAGTTGAGCATTATTTTTTGCTTAAATATTTCCAATATCGTTGTAGCATATTTAATTCAAAGTAAACTAGCGAACAAAACACACGACTTGACGACGCAAAAATTCAACAAAACGAAATGTGAATATAATTTTACCTGCCGAAATTTGTTTTTTTTTAAATGCTAGTATTCTTTAGACTGGATTTCATGGCTCACCAGCCTGATTATGAACAGTGCTATGTAAGCGATGTGATTGCGCCGGTCAACGAGCGTTTCTCTGGTGGCGAGTGAGGAGCGGGAGTCAGGGAGCCGCAGAGCGCTTGTTGATGGCAGGGAATGTGCGGCAGGGAGCCATGTATGAGCGCAGTTAGTGCGCGTTTGGCACGAGCTTCTCCACGAACATTTGATTTACAAGCGTGCACTTGTGGCTCTGACGCGCGTCGTGAACGCTGGATTGCAGGCTTCTTACTGAGCTGCGCGCTTCTTGTGAGGTTCAGCAATATGCTCTAGCGTCCTTAAATCAACGAATCCATTTTGAACAATTTTGACCTGTTTATCAAACAGATGTGAACGAGCGTTGCTTTTGATGATTTAATTATGCCAGAATCTGTGCTAGGATTGCCGGTTTCTTCTATCTTCGCAGGGAAGAAGAAGTTATTGGATTGTCTGCCTTATTCTGTTTTTATTTTCGTTTTGACTTTCCTACTGTTCCCCCAGGGGAAATAACAACTGCATTTTTGGAAAACAATTCTTCTAGGGGAAAGATGTGCTCTCCTGAGCTGAAGGTTAAAAAAAATTAATTTTTTTCATATAGAAATTTTTTGTTGCATTCTCCTATTTTTTGTTAAACTCAGGCTTTTCAACTGAATACAACCATGGGATCTGTGTGAATTAGTGCTCTCCGGCTGGAAGAAGTGAGGTCTTGAGCTAAAGGTTAAATAGGACTTCTAATTATTGAAGCATTGGAGGTTTTCCGGTTTATGTCTTTTATAGTACTTCCCCCTCGGACAGTTACCCTATTCCGTAAACTTATTTCATTCTTGTTACGAGTATTTCTTTACGTAGAGGAAGAAGACACATAGAATCCCAGTTCCCTTAATACCATGCTAAATGATGCCTCTCGTCTTCCTTTGTTGGAAACACCTTTACTGTGGTTTAGCTTAAACTAACTTTAATCTTAATCTAAGATTGATATATGTTTTTGCCAGTATATTTCGATCTGCTACAGGCGCTTCTGCTGCTGGAACCGCACGAAAGCCTTGTTTTACGCAGAGGCATAAAATTGATTGTAACTCAAATTAAACTGAAGCTTTTTCATACTTCTCGCCTTGTTTTTGTAGTCAAATTGTTCTAATATGCATCCACTGTTTGACGTGATTTTGTTGTTGAAATCACAGCAAAAGTATTTGTTCATTGAAACGTTATTTGAGTATCTAACAGCATTTCTTTCTGTTTTCAGTCCGCCAGGGCACGCAGATGGTGCAAGGCCCTACGCAAGTCGTACAGTAAGTACCCTATGTTTTAAAAGGAATTCTTCATTGGAGGTAAAAACCGTAATTATAGTTAAATTTCGCTCCTTGAGTGAGATTTTTTATGCATCGTGAAGGTAGATACCCAGTTTACCGTGCGGTGCATGCAACACTTCATTGTTGAGTGTTGAGAAATTGTTCTTAACAACGAATCAGTAGTGCACTTCTTCTCAGTAATGCAGTGTAAACACGTTCATCAGCGGAGATGTGTCTCACACGATAAGCGCGCAAAATGAGCCGAAGCGTAAGAAACCGTGTGACGATTATGGGAAATCATGATTTTGTGAAATTTTAATTTCCTAAGCCCTGCTTGAAATAAGCTCCGATTAAAATTTTACAATAACTTTACGAGAAAAGTGTGCTACAACTCGCAGTTGGTGGAATAAAGGAGGAATTCTCTTGGCAGATTACAGGCAACTCACCCGCTAGTTGATAAATACTGCCTGTAAATTCTAAGTTTGGACACTAACCGAAATGAACTTTCACCTAGTAGTAATTCAGAGTTGAAGTGCTAGTACTAGTACTGCAACCTTTAAGAAACTTTTATTTAGTGTTATAAAAATAAACTTCTAATGCTTTGAGTAGAGCGAATTTTTTTACTTAATGCTGGATGTTAGAGCGAATGCGTCGCTAGCTGAGTAATGTAAGGGATATTTTATTACAACCGGACAATTATACTGCTAATCTCAGCATAGACTTGATTAGCCCTTGTTAAAGTTTCATTTCGAAAACTATTAGGTATCGTGAAGTATCGTCCTTAGTCCTTGGGAGGAACTCCTCGGAAGCAGAACTTTGTAATTGCCCTACTAGGAAGCTCCACAATATGTACCTTTAAACCACCTAGACAGTTGTGTAAAAGTGAAAGTGAAATACACAGTTCCAGATCTCCTTTGGTCCTTGCCTTATAATTTTAGCTAACCTCAAGTGAATGCAATATTTTTAAGCTCTGAAATGCATTCAATTAAAATACACAGAAAATAAGTCAGCCCACAATTGCTCGTGGAATCTCGGTGAAATTTTGTTTGATCTCAGGATAGGCGAGTTCGTGTGCTTATCGCAGACCAGATACTGATTGTTGGTTAGTTCTGTGTTGCCTGCAGGCATGCTCTTCTCTGAGTTCAATGTTCTAGCAGACTCAACTCGCTGTCTAATCTAACATAGTCCTAGACAGCTAGGCAGAGCAAGGCAGCGCTGGTTACTGCCCTGTAGATGTGCACCTCTAGCTTACAGTGTGTAGCGTGGGCGAACCTTTAGTTTTCTGTGCTGGGAAGTATGTCGCCTTGGCAAGGGTCCGGGCCCCACTTAAAAATAGCTCCTAGCGCTGCTTTACCTTGTCTTTGCCCGTGTGCTTTTTAGATATTCTAAATGCTTCTGAATCTTGGAATTTTCCTCTCTCATCATGCTATAATAGTATTATAAATTTTCGGACTTTCGACTTTTTATTTCATCTCCAAGGTTGTCCGTTTCTAAGTGCTCACAAAATGTTTTCCATCATTTAACGTGCATTTATTTCTTTGTAACCGAAACCTCGCTTCTGATAAATTTAGTGACCCCCACCAAAAAATTATATTATTTTTCGCTTCTCATACAATACTAAATCGAATGATGAGTCGGGCTCAAGCACCGCGTCGGTGTCATCATTGACTCAATATAATATAGATAGATTTCGCAGTAGCCACAGTTCTATATATACCTAGAGGTTGGAAAATTCTCTTATGTTCTGGTTAATTTTTCCCCAGTTTATTCTTGGTGAAAGTCAGTCGTTATGCAAAGTATGGCGTGTTATGAAGCAATTCTAAAAGTGAAAAAAAGAGTAAGGGCCAACAATTGAAAATTTAAATTTTCCTGATGGTACGAGGATTTTTTTATCAGAATTTAAAAAGCGACGAATGTTCATTTTCGTTTGTTGTCACTCGTATCGTACGGGCTATCAATAAAATAGGCCGATTGACACGTATAAACGTTCCAGGGTGCCTAATGCGTCAATGATGAATTTCTTTAAGATTGTTTTAGGGTGCGCAATGCGTTAGGTGAGTAAGTCAAGGTTAAAGTTTGATCGTTAAAGTACATAGAGTGTTCTTTAATGATGAATTGAAGGGCATTTTTGCACAAGTTATGGAGCTTTATTACTGGAGTCATGCTCTAAGCTTGCTAGCGGCGTGAGAGTAATTTCGTCTAAAAATAACAACTTTGCTCTAAGCACACGCTCTAATTTTTTCCGCTGAATGCTAGACATGGTTTTTATCTTTTCGTTATTATAGTGAGTTGGATATTGTGTTCAAGTTTCTGGCGTTAATTTTTCGCTTGATTACGTGTTTATTCGTAATTAAACCGAGCTCTATGTGGTAGTCACAATGTAGCTGAAAGGGTATATCTTCCTGACCTATTTTCAAGTGATTCTTTATTTTAGCCGCTATTATTTCACAAACATTCTTGCTTTTCCCAATACATTGATGCTAGTGATCAGACTTTGCTACAAATATTCTTCTTTTTCACGTAGTTATTCCCCGAACATCACGTGAGGCTCTTGGCTACCATCGCATGATTTAACATTCGATTACATTATTCCCTGTTGGACCTGAATTTTTTGAACGAACACTGTATTTAAAAAAAAAGGTAATTTTTTCCATTGTAAGTGCTATGTGCACCCTTTCAAGTAACCGAGTAACCGTATTTTTAAGAGCTTTTGTACATTTAGTGAAAAAATAAACCATTTTTGAAATCGGTTCTCTACTTTGCAGTACTTGAATATCCGGAACATGACATTATTCATAAACGTCAACATAAACAAAGGGATCTCAGGTCACAAACATTTTCCAACAACTCTAAAAAGCTGTATTATTTAAGTGAATCACTACAGTTTATGTGAAACTAATCACCATTTTGATCCGACGTTTTATTCAAGTGAATCACTACAATTTAAGTGAAACTAACCACAATTTTGAGCCGACATTTCAAGCGAGTCTGGCTGTGTTGCAGGATGGGTCTACCGGCCGGGGCGTCACCCCCTGTCTTTGAACAAATCTTCCGCAACGCCCGCTTTGCTCAGGGGGGCGATGCGGTGTTTGAGGGCAAAGTCACAGGGAGCCCTCGGCCGACCGTCACTTGGGTGCGCAAGGGCGCGCAGCTCCAGATGGGCAGCAAGTATCAGGTCAGTCTGACGATGTTTCATTGTAACTTATTGTGTATGGATTCTCTGTGTTTACAGTCCCTACTAAATAGTCCCTTCTCTTCACTCGCTGAAGATTTTTTGTTGGTGTGACTAGGGAATCTGAAACTAACGAATACAATAGTAGGTTGCAGTTTTATCTGATGCAATCTAAATCCCTGTTGATAACAACGTTCGTGAAGACAATGTCAGAAATATCTTTCAAGAGTAATTCATCAAATCAATTCATATTAAACTTAGTTGGATCTTTCTCCTAAGAAAGTTTTTTTTTTGCAAGTGAGAAGATTTTCACCCAAATAAACACCAGTGTTTTCGGTTTGCTTTTTTGAGAATTAGTTTTCATTCGTTGGGTTCCTCCAGGTGACCCACAACCCGAACACGGGTGAGGTGACCCTGCGCATCGCTGCCATCGGGCCAGGTGACGAAGGGGAGTACACCTGCACTGCCTCCAACCAGTATGGGGAGGCCATCTGTACGGTCTACATCCAGCCGGAAGGTAAGGCGGTCGGTAGCTGTTCAGTGCAAATCCAGTCATTTCCGAATGAACTATTTTTAAAATTGGGATAAAATAACCGAAATATACGTGCCTATGATGAAATGATAGAATCATTACCAAAATCATGTTAGAATTGTTGACAGAATTACGATAGAAATGGTAGGGTCATTACGAAAATTTTGATGAAAGTGATAGAATTTATTACGAAAATTACGACGGAAACTAAACAATTATTGCATCAATTATTCGCAGCAAAAGACGTGCGTATAATCTTGAAAGAAAGTTTAAATTAGGGGCTTCTGGAAATGTAACTTTTTGCGTATCGATTTGCAAAAAACTAAGAGAAACCAATCAGCGTAAGACAGTTTGTTTCACCCTCGTATTTACGATACGGATATTCTCAAAAGCGAGCATAAATTGTTTTATATGTAAACATGATGAAAGTGCGGCACATTGAGGCGTACAAACGTACGTACTTAAGTGCTAGAGAATGAACATAAAAATAATTTTTATCAACTCTAATGTTTGAATGGTTCGGGTATTCACAGCCTCGAGCATTCTACAAGCCAGATTCTTTTTTTTAACTAAATGTTTTAAGGCAATAAAAAAAAGAAATTCCTGGTCCACTTCCATATTATGCATGTAATGTACGTAAGTTGATTGCTTGGGCATCCTCTCCGTACGCCTTACTAGCAGCATTGCTAAAATAGAAGTTAACGGTTTCTACATCATATCGAGTCGATCTTTCAAATAAATGTTTTGATTGCAACGAAGCGCTAGTCAATTATTTTAGATATTTCAACGGACTACAAGGGCTGATCATAACGTTTAAATGGCTATCTTTTCGTTTTATTTGCGCAATGAATGTTTTTATTTTCAAATATGACACTAATCGGTATCGCCTCTCGCTGTTCGTTCTTCTATCTTTATGTTTCTATTTCCTTACCCAGCGGCAATGATGATGCAGCAACAACGTCAACAGCAACAGCAGCAACAGCAAACGAAACAGACCTTCATGCAGCAACAAACCGTGCAGCAGCAACAGCAGCAGATCATGCAGCAGCGTACTGTGCAGCAGCAGCAGAGTATGATGCAAAATGGTCAAGTTGCTTCGTTCCGCGTGGACACTTTCGAGTACCGCTTGGTGAACGAGGTCGAGTTTCGACACGCCATCACCCAGCGGGTCGCCGGTGAGCAGGATGTAGACTTCAGTGCCCCTGTGCAAGGGACTCCCCTGGCTCCGCAGCTGCAGCAGAAGCCCCGCGCGACCAAAGTGGCGCAGGGCAACAACGCCACCTTCACCGCCATCGTCAGTGGCAACCCTTACCCTCGTGTGACTTGGTTCCGTAACGGCGAGCGACTTCGCCAGAGCGACAAGTACCAGATGTCTCAGAATGGCAACCAGGTGATGCTGGTGGTGCGCAACGTGGTCCCCAGCGACAACGGCCACTACACACTCCTAGCTGAGAACCCCTACGGCGCTACGGTCGGCTCCGCGCAGCTGGCTTGCGTGCCTCGCTCCGATGACATCATCAATGGCATTCAGGAAGTCCGCTCCGATACTGTGTAAGGAACCATCCGTTGTGGTGTGTGTGTTTGTGATAAATCATCAATGGCTTTCAGAAAGTCCGCTCCGATAATGTGTAAGAAGCCACCCGTTGTGGTGTGTGTTTGTGATTATTAAAGTCAACATCAGGCGTTATGTACCGAGTTCTGACTTCAGATCTGCAGCTCAATAGATTTCAGTGTCAGGTTAGCGGGTATATTTCCCGTGAATTCAAGTTGTATGTTGAACGTATATTTTCGTCCTTTGTTCATTTTCTTATGCGTTTAATACCTAGTAGGATCTCGAAAACATGAGTTCGTCAATATTTTATTCAAATCTTTCATCATAACTATTCAATGTCCGCGTCATCGAGAGTTGATTTTTACCCTTCGTTCAGTGACTCTATGTTCTTATCGATATAAAATTCTGTTTCACGGCACAGAGAGATGCAGCAGCAGCAGGTGGGTCTCGAAGCCGATGACACGGGCAAGTCCATGGCACCGAAAATTGTTCGTGGGCCAGCAGACCAGGCCGTGCAGGAGGGCCGCATGGTGCGCTTCGAGTGCCGCGTGTCCGGCAAGCCTTACCCTGAGGTGAGGAGTGTGTCAAATCACCTACAGAAGAAATCAAATGCTTACAAAGCTCTCAAAAAGATCGTGCTACGTTTCTATTCTCATAATTTGAGAAACTATAGTGCAATTCTTAACAACAATCCTTTAAAATGTAATAGTCATGGTGAACAATCGCCATATGTGGGGGCGAGCTTAAAATGCTTAACCCTTTTCAAGTACCAATCTCTGTGAATCGTTGATTGAATAGATGGTGGACTTGGTTGATAGTAGACTAGACGCTTTTCAAGGCAATAAATTTTGCTGAGTTACTCTTAAATGCATGTATAACCATGCTCTTTGACATGTGTGTCAATCCTAAGCTGCTGATCAGCAATTGCGAGAATCTAATTTATTGTAAGATGTGACGTTTACTTTTGAGGGCTGTATCGTTATTGACGCATGAACGTATGCAGGTGACGTGGCTGCTCAACGGCCAAGTGATCACCAACGACGCTCGTCACAAGATCCTGGTCAACGAACAGGGCAACCACTCCCTCATGGTCGAGGCGGCCACCGTGCAGGACTCCGGCGTGCTCACCTGCATCGCCTCCAACAAGGGCGGCGAGGCGTCATGCCAGGTAACTTCTCGGGCTTTTTGATCCAGTCATTAGTCTAGTTAGTCTCTCTGTTTTTTCAGTCCTGAGTCTTTTAAACTCTCTTTTTTTCCAGTCCTGAGTCTTTTAAGTCACTCTTTTTATCCAGTCTTGAGCCTTTTATGTTTCTCTTTTTATCCAGTCTTGGCCTTTTATGTTTCTCTTTTTATCCAGTCTTGAGCCTTTTATGTTTCTCTTTTTATCCAGTCTTGAGCCTTTTATGTTTCTCTTTTTATCCAGTCTTGAGCCTTTAATGTTTCTCTTTTTATTCAGTCCTGAGCCCTTAAAGTTTTGTTCAAACCTCTATTGAAGTATTCCACTATGTACGTATTGACACAATACAACTCGCTTTGACACATTGAAGTTCGTTGCTAAGGCTCTGACCAGAAATGATTGCCATCGATAGTTTCGCTAATTTAAAATAGTGAAATGGAGCTGAACTGAAGGGCACGCCAATAACGTGTGATCATATTGAATTCTTTGGTATCATCCATCACATGTGAGTGCGATGGCGCCCAATTTTTCTGTTTCGATCGGTTCCGTTTACCGATTACCGAACTCAGTGATTCTGGCTGCCGTTATTTGATTTAGCCTTCTCATCTCATCCACTTTCACTGCTTTTTTTATAGTTAGTGTTCAACGTTCAATATTTTTTGCGATTTTTAACGTTATCCGAACAGTAGGTGATTTTTGGGGAGTTCTGTTTACCGATTATGATTTTTTGGGAAGTCGAGGAACTGCAATTATTTCAAATTACTCTTCTAGGTCTTTACGCGTGTACTTATATCAAAAATTCTAATTTGTTTTAACATTCGAAAGTAAAGGAGGCATAATTCACGATAAATAAACGGTGATTAATGCATTGAAATCCACATTTCATTACTTCTTTAGGCGAATTTTTTCAAAGAGGTATTTTTTTGGCCACATTCCTGTTGTAAATTTCAGCGCCATTATATAGCACCATAAATGCCTTTGAAACGTAACATATCTCTCTGACTTCCTTTTTTAACGACATTTAACACGAGACTTCATGGTAACGGATTTTGGCGTCGTTCACTGCAGTGCCAGCTGTCAGTGATCGAGAAGGAGCAGCTGGTCGCCCCGAAGTTCGTGGAGCGCTTCCAGCAGGGACAGGTGGCGGAGGGGGAGACCCTCGTGCTGCAGGTGCGGGCCGTGGGCACCCCCACGCCCCAGCTCTCCTGGCAGAAGGACGGCGTCTCCATCTTGCCCTCCGAAACCGTCCAGGTCTGTGGCTGCATTCTTATTGAAAATACTTTGCAAGAAGTTCAGTGATTTGTTGGCGGTTAGTACGTACAAATGTAAAAATGTATTTATTATGCGACGTGAGATACGTCAGTGCGTATGACAAATACACCCTAGAGGCGAGCTAAGGGGTCACGCTTTTTTTGGGACATAGGTTTTTGTAATAAGGTAACCCTCATCATGTCCTGTTCCTAATTCTAATGCGTTTGAAAATTTATTATCAATTATTCCATACCTCTGCTAGATTGGTATGAGACATGCTTGAATGTATACTTAAAATCACACTGGGAAACATGTTTGAAATAATGCCTAAAATCCTGCTTGAAATTTTCTTTAAAATCCTACTTGAAATTTTCTTTAAAATCCTACTTGAAATTTTCTTTAAAATTCTACTTGAAATTTTTTTTAAAATCCTGCTTGAAATTTTCTTTGATTTCCTACTTGAAATTTTCTTTAGAATCCTACTTGAAATCATGGTTCAAATGCTATTTTCTGTGCAGATCGTGACAGACGGCGGCTCGTCGACCCTGCAGCTGCTGAGCTCTACGGCGGCGGACTCCGGCTGGTACCAGTGCACGGCGCAGAACACGGCGGGCAGCACGGCCACCAGGGCGCGCCTGCACGTCATCTCTGAGAAGGCAGCCCCACAACAGCCTCAGCGACCTTACTTCCCTAAGCCTATCAAAGTTATTGAACCTGAGTGAGTCGGTAGCGCGGTCGTCTGAGTAGGAGTAGAAATATTTCATTATTATGTTTCGCTACCCAAGAATGTAATTTGTACAGAGTCACGCCTCTGCAATTGGAGGTAGTTTCACCAAATGAGTTGAGCGCTCTGACAATTTCCCGCTTACTGTATTGCGCTACCCACACCAGTCTCAGCGTCTTGTCTTGTCTTTGCAGGAAAGAACCCGAACCTGAGGTGATTTATCTGCGCCATGTAGAACGCGCTCACCACCAAGTGAGGAGCGAGGAAGAAGAGGGACCCACCGAACCCCCCAGGTTCACGCACCCCCTGCGGGACCTGGATATTGTGGAAGGCACTCGAGCGCACTTCGAAGCGATGCTCACTCCCGTGGGAGATCCGACCTTGCAAGTGGCTTGGCTCGTTGATGGCAAGCCCATTCCTGCGAGTGAGTGGTCATTCTATTCACGCCCTCAAGTTAGGATTGAGATCATGGTGCGTTATAAATCAAGATTAACTTGGGATCAAAACAAAGTAACTGTTTACAAACTGGACGTCGTCAAGGGAGAGGAATTGTGTTCAATAAAATCCGCTTGCGAGTTTTTTTCGTTACATTGTGAATCTGGTGGAAATGCATTAAAACGATTGTTAAGAACTCTTTCTAACGGAAAGCTTTCTCATCGGGAAATTAACTTAGACTAGGTCTTTCATTCCAAAATAATTCTACTGCCATTATAGCAGGGACTATTTTTTGCCATCAGGAGAGTTTAGATTTGTGTCGCAGAGTTTATTTGTAGTTCAGTAAAAAGTTATAATCAGAAGCCATCAAGGTGGATAAGTATTTAAAAAAATTGCTAATTAGTGTCTTTAGCGACTGTGAGGATAGTAATACGAGTATACTGATGCCTGAAGGTGAAAACAATGTTTACTTCATTCAATTGCTTGTCGGGGGTCAACGTAAAAGTATTGTCAAAAAATTCTAACCTGGTAAAGTTGGCTATACTGAGGGCTTTCGTGTGACCCTAGAATCACCGAGCAATTGCAAACGCCTGACACACTGAAAAACATCCACTGCATTTGTGTCAAGATGATGTGTTTTTCAATATTGAGTGCTCGAGTACTTGACAATTTTTGCACTACTCTAGCCCATGTGCTGTGTATGTTCTTCACCGAAAGTTCTAACCAACCTGTGGTGTGTCACCAACCTGCGGTGTGTAGCCAATCTGTGTTAATATGGTGTAAGATATATCAGTTGCTTTATTGCTTTATTACTGTATTACTTTATTACTCTTTTACTTTATTACTTAATCACTTTATTCTGTGTCCTGCGCAGGCTCCCGCGCGACGGCCACCTACCGGTTCGGCTACGTCGCCCTCGATATCCTGAGCGTGACGAAGGCGGACTGCGGTGTGTACTCGTGCCGGGCCGTCAACGTGCTGGGCCACGACGAAGTGACTGCTAAGCTCAATGTTAGAGGTACGTGTGACTAGAGGTACGTTAGAAAGGTACGTGCAGAGCCATCTATGTTAGAGGTACGTGGGGCTAGAGGTACGTTAGAAAGGTACGTGCAGAGCCATCAATGTTAGAGGTACGTGGGGCTAGAGGTACGTTAGAAAGGTACGTGCAGAGCCATCAATGCTAGAGGTACGTGGGGCTAGAGGGACGTTAGAAAGGTACGTGCAGAAGCATCAATGTTAGAGGTGCGTGCAAGGTCGATGAGGCACGTGTGAGTAACTCCGAAGTCATTTTCCGGTCAAGTTGTTTAGAATGTTGAGCTGCTTAAATAGAAAATCGTTATCATGACAATGTGCTACAGATACACAAAAGTTTAAACGGTAGGGTGCACTGAGTATCGCTGGGGGCGACACATGTTCGTCTGGAAATAGGTATAAAATATGTAGTTGAAATTGATTCAAATAAAAATCATGCATAAACATTTATCGTTGATGCAGCTCTGATAAAGTTCGGGTCAGTAGAATACTTAAAATCTATAAGTGAGGGAGAGATGTACTCCTCTGCCGTCATGTTTGTAGCCGTTATACGAAAGTAGCAAAATTGCAATTACTTTACTGTAATTATGCAAGTTCAGAGGAGGTATTGTCGTATGAAAGGCCAGCGCCTACAGACCTGATGCGAAAGTGAGACTTTGTTAAAACTCGCGTGCTGATGCATGCCACCTCTACTTCTAAATAGTATGAATCTAAAAAAACATGTCATTTAAATCTTTAATATTAGCATCTCTCACAGAGATGTGTTAGTGTTTCATGTCTCTTAAGTTTTCTGCCATTTTACGATGTAGAACTTTCTAAAACCACTTGGTTAAATAAATTAGAGGAAAAAAGAAAGAAATTATGGTGAGAATTTGCCATTTTATCTAGTTCATTGAGGCATTCGTAAACTTTTTTCACGCTTTATACTTTTCATTCACATTTCACAAGTGCACTGTTTGCTGCGTGTTCACAGAGCGACCGCAGATCGAAAGCACCACTCAACACCCGGAGGCGCTGCAGCAGATTGGTTTCTTGGAGGACTCTTCTCGCTACCAGCGCACCACTTCCATCGACGAGCACAGCAACGTCGCCCCAACCTTCGTGAAGCCTCTGGTCAACCTCGGCGACGTCAACGAGGGCAAATACGCCCACTTCGAGGCGCAGCTGCACCCTGTCAGCGATCCTTTCATGCGCGTTGATTGGTTCAAGGACGGAAAGCCAATCACGGCTAGTGAGTGGCAACAAAAAATTATTTATTGGAAACAATTTGGTATATTTCTTTTGCCAAAATCACAATTGCAAATGAAAACTTATTTCATGTTTGAAATGTAATATTTTTCAATCAAAAATTCCATTTGTTGGTTTTCAAATTCTGTTATGAAAAGAAACGCCACGTGAAAAGATATCCCTACACATAGGGACATTCTTATGATTTAATTCATATCTGTTCGCACTCGCGTATCTTCCTCGCAGTCATATTTTTGAACAGCTCAGAGACAGAATGGGAACTTCGACCTACTCTTAATATCTCACACATACATTCGATGTATGGATGGAAACAGTTCCCGATAACAATGAGGCCCCTGTGCCAAGTGGGAAAAATGTTAAACTTAAATAAGATATTCCATTTATTCATACTCTTCAATTAATAATCCCGCGTTCAGGTTCCCGCATCAACGTGATCTACAACTTCGGGTACGTGGCACTGAACATCATGCACCTGCGCGCTGAGGACTCCGGCGTGTACACCGTGCGCGCCGTGAACAGGGTGGGCGAGGCCAGCTGCCAGGCCTCCATCAACGTCATCGGTGAGCTGTTAGATCGCCTGGTGGTTAGATTTCGACATTTAGAGTAAAACGTGACCATATAATGCTTCAGGCTTCTTCACTGGTGAGCTCCCTGTACACTTGGTGGACTAGATTGCACACTGCCCTGACTATAAAGTACTGCTATAGAAATGCACATCAAGCTCATGTACTAAGCCACAAATTAAAAATAGAGCTAATTTAATATTGTAGCCAAGAGCTACAGTAGATATATTAGAGATCTGACGTGAAGTCTTTCACATTTTTTATTGCGTTAGTGTTCCATAAATTTTATTCAGTTGAATTTGTAGCTGAAAATTTGAAATGATTTAATTTATTTCAATACCCAGCCTTCGGAAGCGTGACGGGGGATCTTGGCATCCCTGAGCAGCAGCAGCACATCAAGAGCGTCGAGGAGATGGAAGCTTACAGGTACTCTCAAAATATCATCACGTTCTTTATAGCATTATTTTCTCACTGATTAACAAAAGTGGTCAAGCTCAAATAAGTTTTTAAATATTCGCTGGTCATTTTACTGTCTAACAATTATTGTCGTGCAGGTCGTGCAGTGATTATCGTTATTTTACTGTCTAAGCAATTATCGTCGTGTTATAGCTAAATTATCTGCTTATGGATTCTGATTCGCAATTTGAAGGATAAGACGTCAGTTTAAATGTTTTATGGAACTAAAATGGGATAAAGTTGGCCACTTGCGTACCAATCTATCCTCTTTAAATGCTTCGTGTCTTAATTGATTAGAAGAACACGCAGGTATTATCTGCACATTTTAATAATTTTTAAGTGTCTTACTGAAGCTCTACATCATTTTAAGCACCGGTATTCCTTCGTGAGTGCAAGAAGCGAAGTTTTGTCATCTCTGAAAGTTTCTAGCTTAAAATTTTATAAAGTGCAAAGCTAACTTTTATGTTAAACCGAGCTTTAAGACTGTGGAAAATTATCGTTTTTCGCAGACTGGCCATGCAACAACGCGCTCAGCAAGAGCTTCTCGAGGCGAGCACGGCCCCGGTCTTCAAAACAGAGCCGAAGGACTCCACCGCTCGTGAAGGAGGCTACGCTCACTTCGAGGCGCGCCTCGAGCCCATCGGCGATCCTACGCTCAAGATCGAGTGGCTCAAGGATGGCAGACCCATGGAAGCGAGTGAGTAGCGCAATTCATTGGTGATAGTGCCGTAGTAATTTTTGTAGGCAGAGCGGGTAAGGATTTAGCTAGAAATGTTGTAAATGATTGTGGACGAGGTTTGTGTGTTCTAAAGTGTAAAAACTCCTTATTTTTCATGAAAAATATATCTTCAGTGTAAAAACAGTTATAAACAACGCTGCATTGAAAAAAAATCACATTTTAATAATTTTTTTTCTTATTTACGAATTGAACACATCTTAGCTGAGTCTGAAAAATTCGCAAGTGTCTTCCTCCTTTATACAAGTTAAAATATATAACAGAAGAGACCATACATTTTTGTGCTCGTGCCAGGATTAATAACTTGGAGCAAAAGTGTTGAAAATTATGTTTATCTGTCTAATTTCTATACCAAATATGTATATTTTTATCCCTCAGGCTCGAGGATCACG
Source organism: Platorchestia sp. MABIK (assembly GCA_014220935.1). Classification (NCBI taxonomy): domain Eukaryota; kingdom Metazoa; phylum Arthropoda; class Malacostraca; order Amphipoda; family Talitridae; genus Platorchestia; species Platorchestia sp. MABIK. Next base: position 100,511 of record JACJUY010000474.1, on the reverse strand, counting down.
TCGTTCTTCAATTTTGGATACGTTGCCTTGACCATCAAGGCCCTCATCCTGAAGGACCAAGGCACCTACACGTGCCGAGCCTTCAACTCCAAGGGCGAGGCGAACGTGTCCTGCAAGCTTACGATGCTCTCCAAGACCGACGAGGTGGAGACACAATACGAGCAGACCGCCATGAAGATGCAGTTCCTGGAAGAAGCTGCGCGCTACAAGCGCACGGAGACAGAAGAAACCACTGTCTCCACAATGGCTCCCAAATTCTTGGGGCCGCTGAAGGGAACTAACAAAATTCTTGAAGGTCAGAAAGCTCATTTTGAAGTTCGACTTGAGCCACAGAGTGACTCGTCGATGGTCATTGAGTGGTACTTTAACGGTCAAGTCATCATGTCCGCAAATAGAATTAAGTTCTTCAATGATTTTGGCTACGTTGCTCTCGATATCTCTGATGTGCGCAGCTCTGACTCCGGCACCTACACCGTCGTCGCTCGAAACTCGCTCGGACAAGACCAAGCGTCGTCTTCTATGGTTGTCGAAGGTAAGTTCTGTTAGCCAAGCTAACATTGGCAATGAAATTCCAATGCCATGCAATGATGGACAAAGTTTTAATATTCCGCTCAAATAAAAATACTACTGATAACATCTTCAAATGGAGGATGAATCATCTACATATTTAATTGAAATTTAATAATGTGAGAGATAGTCAGTCGTCGAAATACATAAGCTTTTTAAACCTACGTACACAAGTCAATATTAGAAACTTCAAAAGTGCTCTCTTCTTTGCAGCTCGTTCAGGCATCGACTACTCCTCAATGCATGAAGTGACTCTGGACAAAACTCGTGCTCTGGAGCGTCGCCATCAGGAACCTCAATACGACATCGAGGAAATCTCCAAGTCAAAGCCCATTTTCACTCAGACGTTGTCAGACTTGCAGCCTCTCCATGAAGGCAAGAACATTCACCTTGAGGCTAGACTGGAACCAGTTGGTGATCCTACCATGAAAGTGGAATGGTTCCTGAACGGGAAGTCCGTAACAATTGGTTCGCGCTTCAAGACATACTTCGATTTCGGGTATGTGGCTCTGGATGTTATCGGAGCGTATGCCATTGACTCTGGTGAGTACACTTGCCGAGCCACCAACCATCTGGGCAGCGCTCACACCTCTGCGTGCGTGTCCGTCTTGGCCACCGGTGACATTCAGACAGATTCTATGCACGATGATGCCATGGAACAAATCAATTTCCTCGAGCATGGTCGTCAGATGCGCACGGCAACTGAAGAAACTGATATTAATCAACCTCCTAATTTCACCAAGTCTTTGAAGAATATAGAGACTTACGAAGGCACGAACATTCACTTGGAGGCACGCCTACAGCCAGTGGGAGACTCGTCGATGAGAATTGATTGGTTTTTCAATGATGAACCTTTGAAAGTTGGTCATCGCTTCCGACCTGCTTATGATTTTGACTACGTAGCTTTAGATCTACTCAGCGTGTACCCCGTAGACTCGGGCATCTACACGTGCAGGGCTACCAACAAACTTGGACAGACCGTTACCTCTGCATCTGTCAAGGTTACAGGTAAGGCTATTTTTCTTCCCTCATGATGTGGTGGAATTTCCCCTCGGCAATTTTCCTTTTTAGAAGCCGATGTTACAGCTTCTTGGAACTCCCAGCCATAATTGTTTCCTGAGTTATCCATCCCTCTTATTCCCAAGAAATTTGTGTTTTGTGCCCGTCTTGAATTTTTGAGTTGATGAACTCAATTTCTTTGTGATAGTAATGCCCTGTTTTGTTATTCTCTGCTACAGCCAAGAAGGACCTTATATTTGACTCAGAACATCCTGAGAGTCTCCATAAACTGCAGTATCTTGATGATGCATCTCGCTACCAGCGTCGCGAAATTATGGAAGAAGTGTCGGTCAAAATACAGCCTAAATTCTTGACTCAGCTTAAAGAGCTTTACTTGATGGAGGGCCAGACGGCCCACTTCGAAGCTAAACTTGAGCCGATCACCGATCCAAACATGAGGGTCGAATGGTTCAAAGACGGTCGAGCTCTAGCTGAGGGATCACGATTCCGACACATTCATGATTTTGGTTACGTAGCTTTAGACATCCGAGGACTGGTGCCGGCCGATGCGGGCACTTACACTTGCGTTGCCACCAACACCCTTGGCAAAGACCAAATCTCGACAACAATGAAAGTACAATGTAAGTAACTCTTTACACAGTCGCATGACACTCGCAAAATGCACGATGCACACATGAGCTTCTGAGCACGCCGCTAACGCTTTGGCTGTACTTAGGCGCTTGTTGTTCTTCGTGGCACTCTCCCAGCAGGAGCCTAACACCGCCTAATTTGAGGCCCAATATGTGCTGAGGCGATGTGGAAAACGTAAGCAGTAAATTGCTTATCTATTATTGCGTTGTGATTTCAGATCAGGTAATTTCACTGCACATTTCTTTTGCATGGTTTGAAGCGTATATCTGGTTTTGGGTAAGAATTGCTTGCTTTACTATGTTCCATTGATTTTTTGTGATACTGTAATTTCAAGTTTTGTAGATACAGCAACCATGTAAAGTACGTAAGTAATTCCAATTTGTTGTGCTTCATTGTGTTTCATTTCGACATCGTAGACAATTCTTGTGTATGATTGATACTGGCCTATTTTTTATCTAGGTATGCTGTACACGTGTACAATTTTTTCATTCATTGTATGCCAGCAATTACACTTTATACTACTGTGACCAAAATATCCAGCATGAAAATCACTATCGATTTTACTTACCGTTTAACATTCACTTGTATCCTAGTTTCGTTTTAACAAAACGTGTACCTTTAATTCAACAATTCGCACTTTTAATGCTACTGCTGTTGCTACACCGCAAGTTTCTTACTGCATTTCATTACGTCTCAACTTTTCTTCACGGAGAAGCCATTGAGAGCAAATGAATATTTGGAACCCGCTCTTTAAGCTTCCTTTGCATGATTCTTATTCATCAATAACCTGGATCTCGATATCAACGAAATAAATTACGCTAAGTTGAAAAGAATGTTTTAACAGTTGATAATTTTTTTTTTGTAATAATGTATTATCTTTTCGCGCTGCAGCTTCATCAAACATCGTGATGGAGACTCAGCAGGAGAACCTGTCGCTGCAGCAGCTGCAGATGCTTGAGGACAAGAGCCGTTACATGCGATCCGAGCAGATCGACGAGACCACCAAGCAAACTCCCGTTTTCACGACCTCTCTTAAAAATGTTGAAGTAATTGAGGGAGATCGAGCTCACTTTGAAGCTCGTCTTATTCCGGCATCTGATCCAACGATGAAGGTTCTGTGGTACCACAACGGAGTGGAGCTCAAGAGCGGGTCTCGCTTCATGACCTATAATGACTTTGGATACGTGGCTCTCGACATCATGTACGCTTACGCTGAGGACTCTGGAACCTACACCTGCGTGGCTACCAATGCCATTGGGCAGGCCATTACGGAGTGCACACTGCAGTGCCATAGCAAAGATTCAATTCTCCTCGACACGATGAACCAGGAGGCGATGAGCAAGATCAACCGCCTCGAGTCGCGCACAACTCGCACGACCGTCGTAGAAGAGTTTACGTCTCAGCCGCCCGTGTTCACCTCACCTCTCAAAGATCGTCAGCTCGCTGAGAATGCCCCTCTTCACTTCGAAGCTCGGCTTATCCCAGTTGGGGATCCTGATCTCAAAGTTGAGTGGTTCAAGAATGGAGTTCCTCTGCAGCAGGCCAATCGCATTTCAACGATGCACGACTTCGGCTACGTTGCCTTGGACATGAAGTATGTCAACCCTGAGGACTCTGGCACCTACACTTGCAGAGCCACGAACCGTCTCGGACAAGCAGTGTCGTCTGCCTCTCTTGTGGTGACATGTGAGTGAAGGCTTCGGTTTATTTACAGAAGTTGCCCTCATCTGAGTAGAGAGGAATAATTTAATTATATTAAATTATAATCTCGGGTAGGCTTTTTGAAGCACAATATGCTGTATACTGTATCCATCCTTTTAAAAACAGATTATTCCTGCCGGTTTCTCTTCAATCCGTACATACATGTGATACTGTTCGGTTTCCTGAACGATAAGACCGAAATTGTTATTTTAATGTAGTTTTAGAAGTTCAAAAAATTTTATTTCCTATCTCCTATTTTTCTCTTTCGTTTTCTAGCCAAAGCGTCTCTGCTTCTTGAAACTGAGCACGGCGAGGCAATGAGGAAGCTGCGCGTGCTGGAGGACTCCTCGCGCTACACCAAGACGACCGTCGAAGAAACTGTCATCACTCAGGCACCCAAGTGAGTCCGGAGACAGAAATGTTCGATAAAGTTTTCGATTAATTGAATGTTATATACCTTAAACACTGTCACTTAGAACTACTGGCGTGATCGTCAAAATGTTGGATGTTTAAAATGTCTTGTCTCGAGGCCTTATTTTTGATACATGTATTTTCGAGGGGTTTAGATTTCGGATTGTAAAAGCGTATTATAAAATGTATTTCAACGTCATATTCTACAGCGTAAGTTGTTGAAAAAAAGTCAATACTAGCGCTAAACGTACACTTGTTACAGCTTCGTAGTGCGACTGTCTGGGTTGACAAACCTCTGGGAAGGCCAGAGCGCTCATGTGGAGTGCCGACTGGAGCCATACCCTGACCCTTCGATGAAAGTCGAGTGGTTCCACAACGGGAAACCTCTACAAGCCGGCAGCAGATTCAGAACCATCTACGATTTCGGCTTCTGCGCCCTGGATCTCCTCCAGGCTGTGGCCGAAGATACCGGCTCTTATGAAGTTCGTGCCACCAACAAAATCGGCACAGCTTCTTCGACCATCGAAATCACAGTCAAACGTGAGCTTTGATTTCTTGTTATAAAAAATATCTCGCAAAGCCTGAACCTGCTTTCGATTAAGCATTTCAGGAATTTATCGATGGCATTATGAATTCAAGTAACATTCATGTAATATTTTAACTTGATTCAACGCTCATTTATATGTTCTGAAATGAAATTTGTTTCTCAATTCAGGTTAGAAAATTTTGAACTTCAAAATTTCTAACCACTAATTTCTCTAAGAGCTTTTCTAACTTCTGTACTATTTGGGTGTTGCAGCCAAGAGTGACTTCATCGTGGACACGGTTCACCCTGACGCACTGCCGAAGTTGGCTCGCCTAGAACAGAAAGGAGGTCGCAAGGCTGAGGAGGAGCAACTCAAGATCGAGAAGCCGAACTTCGGACGCTCCCTCCGCAACCAGGACCGCCTGGTGGAGGGGCAGGCCGTGCACATGGAGGCTACCCTTACGCCCGTCAACGACCCTACCATGAAAGTCGAATGGTTTTTCAACGGCAATCCAATTCCTTCAGGTTGTTTTTTTTGGAATTGCAAGATGCTGTTTATTAAGTGTGTTGTTGTTTCTTTGAACTCGATTATGCATATTTTTGAGCTTAAAAGAACCATATCTTTATTCTCATGATTGGATCAGATGATACGTAGTGCAATTTGAGACGTCTCCACATTTGTTTAGCGGGATTTTAATTTAAAGTTAATTTCTTTTTTGAGATGATTTTATATACATTAATTTCTTCACATTCTTTACATTGCTGTGTGAGTTTTTCATTTGCTACTAGAAAAGTTCCAGCTAGATATACTAAAACTTACTTTAATATACGTTCAAAGTAACTCTTTGTTAATACATTTTAAAAGACATTTTTCAATTCATTGCTTGGTTGCTCTTTTACAGTCACCTCTTTTAGAATGCTAGATTTTAAAGTAATAAACCCAATGTAGCTTCAAATTACCAGCGCATTGACTTCGAGTTTCTAATTTAGTATTTTACATCTTTTCACCGTAGGCCATCGGTTCCGCACAACGTATGACTTCGGCTTCGTGGCTCTGGACATCTTGTACGCGTACCCTGAGGACAGCGGCACCTATATGTGTCGCGCCACCAACGCCGCTGGCCAGGCCGTCACCTCGTGCAGCATCTCGGTGGAGGGTAGGTTGGAGCGAGCCCGCCGCGTCCACGGCTGTTTTGTGTACGTGTCTGCGCCCGCGCCCAAAGTCTCTCTGCCGGGAGGCACGCCCTATAACTGAGCGGTCACTGCCCCTTCAATGGGTGCTCATATCAGTTTGTGGCGGTCCTTGATTGCGAGCTTAGCGATTGCGTAGGTGAAGTTGAGGTGAAATTTCATGGGTTGAAGAGTTTAATCTTATTTTAATAAAAAATACAGTTTTCAAAAGCTGAGAATCTGTTGCGCTGATGAATTAACTTCGCCTCAAAGTAACCAACTCATGACAAAAAGAAAATTTGGCTACTGTTGTCAGTTCTTTTATTATTCGAGTGAATTTTCTTGCAACAAGGCGTGCAAATTAATCAGGTAACAGTTATTCCTGAATTGGGGCATTGTGAATAGTAAGCTTTCAGATAATTAGTTTGAAGTATCACACAATGAGAGCCAGATAACAGTGTGTTAAGCTATATACTGAATATAACTAAAATTCAGAAATTGAATTTTAACCGCTATATACCAGGCAACTTTCAATTTTAGCTCACATCACTCTTAAGGACGGCCCTCATTTTCATAATTATATCCTTGAGTGTTAACGCCAGGAATATTTCCTCATCAGCACAACTTAAAGTCTCAGAACTAATGGCGTTTTGCGCAAGCAACTCACTGCAAGTCTCATTAGCAGTTGACGTTGGGTTGAATTAATAGTTGTATTTGTGGAAATTTGATCGATTGATGAGAAAACTGAGCTGATAAGGGCCTCTTTCGCTTCCTTTACTTAATTTCTTCAGATGTTCTTCTATTTCTTCATGCGCTGTTGAAAGTATTTAGACCGCCTTTAATGAAGCCGCGGCAGAGTGTAATCTTCTACATAGAGCAAGTTACTTCGCAACTTTTCTTCGATTCCTTGTACCTTTTGTTGCTGTCCTAAGTGTTTCAGCTTGCGCTTAGTTTCTTACTGTGTGTTTGGCTTCTTTGTCAGATTCGCTCTGACGTATACGCACGCATTCCTTATAATCAACAGTGCTCTCTCGTGTTCCTTGCGCTGTCGGAGTAAATGCATTAGTTTAAGTCATGAACGTTGTGTGCTGCAGCTGCTCATTGCCTGTAACAGAGGCATCACCCACCAGTTTAAGGTTACGATTGTTTGCAAAAGAGCATGAATTTATTTTCATTGCTGTGAAACATTGATGGTAAAAAGTAGCGGGAGACTCCAGTTTCATTACGGTGTAGCGATTGCTCTCATTATATTCTAACCCAAGTATTTTTCCCACTACTTGGAGTCACCGTGAGTTGACTACCGTTTATTAGCTGGTTATGCCTTGCTGTAGGGAATACGTTACATCAAGATCAATGTTTTTAGTGTTAGATTGCCATTTGGCTTGAGAACTTAGGTTAAGATGCGCACATTAGCTGTAAGCCTGGAAAGACCGCACAAATGCATTAGATGCGAAACTCGATCTGCATGTAAGCCTCAGATGCAAGCTGTTCTCCGAGGAGTCTTGCATTCGAGCTCGAACTGCTGGTGTTGGGCATCCTGTTAACTATCAGTGTTTTGCCACTGCATTATAAGGCACTCTTCATGTATCGTTTGCTGCGTTCATACGTAATGCGTAGATGGTTGGTGTGGTCTGATCTGGCGCTCAAACTAATCTTCTGCTGTTTTGTGTTGAACTACGTTGTGTTGTTCATTTAATATTAATTTCCAGTTAAAGAAGAAAAGTCGGTAATGTTCCTTTGCTTGAAATACAATTATCTGCGATCCTAATTATCTAGACAGAACATTTATGTATTGTTAAGAGGTTTGAAAAATAGAGAGTGAGGGTCAAGCACAGTCCTGTTTTGAATGCGCAATTACACATGTGGTAGAGCTTTGAACACTTAAATGACTAAAACAAAGCCGTTTTCTCTGAAATATTTGCGCTCCTAGGAGACCTGTAAATTACTCTGTGCTATGAGCTATCGTCTTCGTAAGAAATTATGGCTAAATCAACAACATCGTGCTGCCTGAATTCTCGTCATTTTTGCTGATCACTTGTCCCAAATATACATAGGCCTTACCATGCACGGCATATTATATTATCGGTCTTCATACTTTCTATCATCCGCTCATTTTATAGGCGAGCTTGACTTCTATTATAAAGTTCCATTAGTGAGTAAACGTTCTGCAAGGGACTTGTAGGGACACTCTCAATGACTTCAGTGTAGGTCTGTTACTAACATGGTTTTTTAACTATTTACTTCGGTAAAACTAAGCTTCATAGGAGTTGACTAACTTGCTGAACTCGTTCAGCGATTGGTAGCTTTTGATTGTGTGTCATGATGTAGAATGTGGTAAATAACTTCCGCCTTCTTCTGTCGCAGAATTTGCGCAAACATTTTTGACTATGGTCGTTTCACGTACGTTTTTCGCTCGTCATTTATTCCCTTCAAAGAACTTCCGAACACGCTTTGAGACCTACTGTTTTTACAAATTTGTTCGTCGTCTTTACACTGGCGTGCGGTGCGTATTATGCCTTAACCTGAAATTTCACATGAGGTTCAACTTACCGACCTCGGTGGGAAAGTACAAAAAGTTCATAGGAAAACCTAGAATACTACAACTCGTGGTATTAATTTATAAACTAAATAGACGCTATCGCAGAGTCTAAATAAGCTAACGTACAGACTTAAAACCTCGGAGTTCCGTTCTGCCACACTCTAGCGGCCGGATAGTCTAAGTTTCAAGGACAAATTCCGTGTACTTCTATTTGCATATATTTGAGCCCCCTCACTACTGTTGGGAATTGGTGTCCTTTCGAAAAACAACGCTGTATAGTATTTATCTGTGAAAGTTCAGAACGATTATTCATGCGGGATGTGAACTCTGATGTAACGTGACCATTGTTCTCACATTGGATTGCGTATACAGGAATCCTGCCTGTTCTATCTGCCGTATTAGGACGTGGATTACGCGTGTCCTAATGTTGGAATAGCCACTTGGGAACACGAAACCTGTCAGAGTGTTTTAGTCGCAGCATTGCTCGAACTTGTGGATTGCATTTACGAAGGGTTGTAATATTCAATAGCCTAGATTTTGCTTCTTCAAATCCCTACTTAATGATCCAATTTATAAGGTGATGTACGACTGCTACATTAGTTTCCCATTACCAAATCAAGCAACGATGCATTTTTTTTCTTCCCCTCTTTTCGAGAGCTTTGCTCTTCTTAACTGCTCCTGCATATTAGTAAGTCTATATTAATATATATTTGGTATATATATTTACGCCTTATGTTTAAAGCTTTCATTAGCTCGATACGCTTTTAGATGTACGACTTGTAGGCGATAATGAATCTGAAACTTGTGCCTATGTCAGTATTTTTGTTGTCGATAAATAAATATACGAAAATTTTTTCGAAATTCTCTGTCCCGATTTTGGAAGTCAACTTTTCAGTTCAAAATCAGTTAATTTTATTTTACTTTTTCCATCACGGTTAAAGATGTAGAATTCAAGTCTTTTTATTCTTCACAGTCAGGATCAGTGCGTAGGTATTCATATTTTAGTTATCTTTTTTGTCACATCAGGTTTTCATACAAGTGCGTGATGACAATAGAGTTCCAACTATTTCTACCCAAATGTTCCTTACAGTGAGTTTCAAACCTTCGATGAAATTTTTTCTTCTTCTGCTTCTTAGTAACAAATTTGAAAAACAAACCTGCTGTTGCGACACATATTTGCGTTTACTATCTTTTAACCCTTTAACACCGCAGAGTACTGTATGGTTCTCTTATAAAAAAAACGTAATATAATGTAACTTTTATTAAATTGAATCCTTATCTTTGAAAATCACTGCGGAGTGGTTGTTTTTCCATCATTCCGATATCGGTGACAACCTGATGTCAGTGCCAGTCTTACGACGGTGGTCGTGATGACGGTCACATGAATACAAAGCTGACGATGTTGAAGGGTTAAATGCAAAACAAAGTAGAACCTCACCTATTTTCTGTTTCTTTTTTCACTTCCACTTAAATTTTACGGACGATTTATAATTTTTAACTAAAACACCATAGGACAATACGATCACAAATATGACGTCTTAATGTACGTGTTAACAAATTTCTGCAGTGTGCCGATGTCAACTAAGCCCTATCCCTTCTCGTAGTCTATCCACGTTGCTCTTGTCTTAAATTTATTTGAAGAAAGAACTGCTTCCTGTAATAAAAAATAACTGATTGGCTGATGAACAAACTCAGTGAGTGAACCTGATTTTTCTCGCATTTTCCCTCTTGCTTTGAGTTGATGCTATAAGAGATCTGACCGAAGGCAGACACTTGGCTCTACGTCGCGTGGCTGCGAGCGATAGGCTTGTGATTAGGCTGAGGAGTGCAACTGTCGCTCTCTATTATCTGTGACACTTGAAACTCGACGAAATGATCGAGCTGGGAGCCGCACCCTGCCACAGTCAGGCGAGAGCAGCATGTAGGGGGCGGGAGGCCCGATGGTTGAGAGGAGCACGCTGTTCCCTGTCTCCCAGGCCACTGCTGTGGGCCGCACGCCGAGCCCCCCACGATATTAGGCAGATCTAACTATAGCTGAGTGCCGCTAATTATAGCCCAGCACCTGGCAGCATCCGTTCTCTTTCTCTCCTTTACGCCCGCCTCCTCGTCCACCCGCCGCCGCGTCCGTCAAACTCGCCTGCCTCACTCAATCATGACGCGCTTTTCGACCGCTCGTTTTCTTTCACTTAAGTGCTTCTCGATTAATACTAGAGACCTTTTCATCTTAAAGGCTTAAAAAAGCTAATTTAGTTTTCACTCTGAACATTTCTAATCAATTTGCGTCTTTTTATTCGTGATAAAACGCGCAATAGTTTACAGACAATAGTTGTACTGATCGTTTGCTCACTTTCATGTTTGGTACTTTTAATTATTCTGCAACCAGTGCTTCATCGTTCCAAGTTATCGCTCCATAATCTAGCCGATCTTTTAGGATTATTCTGGATTTTCTATCATGAGAAATCGTACTTATTTCATTTATAATTTGAATCAAATGCAAGTTTATGACTAATTCAACAGGGCAGATTTATAGAAAAATCTAGCGATTTGAAATGAATTTTTCGTGTCTTAAGAACAGTTTTTGACAGCCACGATCCGTTCCCGCGCTATTAAACAAGCTTGTTTGGTTTGTTTGTTGCATGTTTGTGTGTGACTTACCTAGTTTTGATAACAAAAACAAACGCAGAGCGTTTGTGACGCGCGCTGGTATTTAAACAGGGCGCTTGTGGAAGTTAGCGTCAGCCTCCTGCTTTGTCTTCTGTGTCGCCAAAGTTAGTTTATATACAATGTATGTTGAGAGGCATGCTCATACCTTTATATTTTCATGCATTTTACTTAATTCTACTGCTGGACTCAAATATTATTGAAATGATGTCTTTATACAGAGCTCGTTGATTTCATTTAGCTTTTATCTCTTTAATTGTTTGCCTAGTCATGTTGCTGCTATTTATTTTTGCCTGATCCGATCTATATGAGATGATAGGATTGGTAGGAAATTATTGTGTTTGCCTTTCGTCCATTGCAGCGCTATTATACGCATGAAAAATGCATCATGACTTTCTACTATAAATTCCTCCTCGCAAAATTACCTGCGCTGGGTGAAAGAAATATGATTCCTTCAAAGTTGTGAGCGCAATGACGCTTGAATTAGCTAACATTGTACTTTGCTGCAGACTGTTAGAACGCACTTATTTGTCTAGTCAAGATCAGTTGTAATGTTGAGTAGCTAAATGATTTGTAACACTCACGCACTCGTCCGTGGACTGTATTTAAACCAGTTAAACCATGCATAATATTTGCGACAATATGCGTTCGAAATCTTTCATCAAAGTTGCATATCAGTTTACACCAGTCAATAGCTATGGGCGTTTTAGCATAATTGAAGGCTTAAACAGTCAATGGTTATTGACATTTTGGTTGAGCCGCGTACAGCACACATAGCTCAGAAGATTCATCAAATAGCAGCGTAGATTCAAAATATAGCGTCGTCGATTCGTAATATTGTACTGAAGATTTATTGAAACTGTTTGCCAGGCACGGGCTCGATGGTCACGGACACGCTGGACGAGCAGAGGATGAAGAAGATTCGTCTGCTGGAGCGCTCCGAGATGAGGAGGGAGGAAAGCACCGAGCAAGCCTTCCAGAAACCCGTCTTCACCACAGCTCTGCAGAGGTACGGGGTAGCGGGCAACCGGTGGTGCAATGGAATAGCGGGCAACCGGTGATGCAATGGAGTAGCGGGCAACCGGTGGTGCAATGGAGTAGCGGGCAACCGGTGGTACAATGGGGTAGCGGGCAACCGGTGATACAATGGGGCAGCGGGCAACCGGTGCTACAATGGGGTAGCGGGCAACCGGTGATACAATGGGGCAGCGAGCAACCGGTGGTACAATGGGTAGAGGGTCTGTAGAAATAGTGGACCTCGAGGAGTAGCGAAGTGGCAACGATGCTGTGAGGGGTCGGTGCAAATGAGTAGAGCTTATGAGAGTTTTTTTTGGATAAGATGTTATTGCAAATAAACCAATTATTGCCAAAGATAAATTAAATTACACCTCCCAATGGCTCTCGTGCATTCTGAAAAAGTTGACAAAGCCTTACAGCGTCAAAGCGCTGGGGTTGTAAAATAAAGAAGCAACACAGCGAAGTTGAGATAGCGCGGAACACAACAAACAGTTAGGGCATGCAATGGAATTTGGTTATCGGATAAAGTTCAAGATGGAAAAAGTAACTTAAGAGGTGCTAAGTGAAGGTTTGAATATGATGGCAGATACTTTGAGGATCGTAGCTTTCATTAGGCTCTCTTTTGAATCATGGAAATTGTGACCCTGTAAGTACATCTATTTTGCAGCTGAAGTGGCTCCAAGTGCTAAGTTGCTTACTGAGGGTGACAGAAATGTCCCCAAGCGATATCTGTTTTGTGAAAATAATTATTACATTGAATCTGGTATTCATAAAAATGTTTTCAGTAGGGAAGATATTTCGATTGAGGAAAATCAGTTTTGTAAAAACATAAGTCATTTGAAAAGACAGTCAATTTGTAGCTCTCGGCTTCTTTTCGCTGGTCAGCTAGAGGTTATGTGGTTGTTCACATGTTTCTCATTACAGCGTGGATGGCGTGTCAGAGGGTGAGCGTGTACACCTCGAGTGTCGCCTCGAGCCCATCAATGACCCCAACCTCAAAGTCGAGTGGTTCGTCAATGGAGTCGAGATCAAAGCAGGTGAATTGAACTTGAACTTTAAGATCAGCTTTCCGTGCTCCATTTCGTGAAGCGTCTCAGATCACTGCCCGGTAGTGGGCAGAGAAATTTCCTCCAACAATCTTTCATTGCCTTATTCTGTTTGAGCGAGCTTTGAGAAGAGCTCCAATTCTGTTTAATCAAATTGTTGTTATGGAAGTTTATTTTCAGCAAGTTAACTCATTTTTGCTAATACAAACGCCTGTTGAGTTTAGTCTCTTTGTTGTACAGATTTGTAATTGAAATATTGTGCGATCAAACTTATTTTGCCATTTGCTCGTCATAGCCGTGTGGCTTTCGGACCTGACTCCGCGCGGGAAACGAGGGTGCGAGTCTCGGCGCTGGTTGCGATTTTCTCCGTTGGGTATAGGAGAAAAAATTCTAAGCACAACATCCCACTCTACCCAGGTGTCTGAAATGGGTACCGGCCTTGACCGGGGGAAAGCGTCATGGCGTCCTGGTGTTAAATATAAGGCATTTGAAAAACCAATGTACAAGGTGATATGTATGAGGCTAGAATTGGAAAAAAGCATCCGTAGATGCTGATGTTTGTTATTAGGTCGCTAAGTAGTGTATGATGGCTAAAAATAACATGCACATCTGTAGATAGTAATATTGCTTAAAACAGCAAGTTGTTTTTTGCTTATGTTAAGGTATTTGGATTTTAGTAATGCGTAATAATTGTCATCGCATTCATCAACAGGAGAAAAGATTCCTTCTGTTTTAAATTAACAGTGAAAAAAGATTGAACCTTAATGATACTAAAAAATTGTACTGTTCGATATTCGATAACTACTTTTGCTTGGGATTCGGTCATCTATATAACGTTTAGTGGAGAAATCCCTGACGTTTGTTTTTACTGATGCCTCAAATACTTTTTTCAAGTTGTGATTGCATCACAGTATTTTATTTTGAGTAGCAACCGAAGACACGAGTTGAATGTCGAGTTGTACGATGGTTCTTCTTTTTATTTTTCATAGCTATATTGAAGATTTGTGAACGTTTCTATGGTTAATAAGACGCCCAAAAATAAAAATGCACGTTTTTCATAACAGGTCACCGCTTCCGAACGACGCACGACTTCGGCTACGTGGCCCTGGACGTGCTGTACGCGTACGGTGAGGACTCCGGCACCTACCTCTGCAGGGCCACCAACAAGGTCGGAGAGGCTGTCAACTCATGCTCTGTCAACGTGACAGGTGAGGCTAAATTTGAAAACTAAGTGAATAATCAATGCTAGCTAAGTCAAAAATAAAAGCTAGCTAAGTCAAAAATCAATGCTAGCTAAGTCAAAAATCAATGCTAGCTAAGTCAAAAATCAATGCTAGCTAAGTCAAAAATCATTGCAAAAATTGAATGAAAAATCTAAGCTTGCTGAGTCAAAATCAGTGCAAAAACTGAGTGAAAAGTCAATGCTCATTACGAATATTACTGCTTGGTTTTGTTATAGTGAAACTGTATTGAGTATAGGTCAATATGTCTGATGCAATCGAAAATTGATTGACTTGATATCAACTCGCCAAGGCCATGGACTTTATATCCTTTGAGACAGCATTCAAACATGACATTTTGTGTCGAACGCTTTTTCTTCATTTAAAGTAAAAAATCAATTTAGTTTCATATAGGGAAAAAAGCATTTGGATTGGCGTTTTCAACTCAGGTTGGAATTCATTTTAGGGCTCCCCAATAAATTTAACTTCCTGTTATTGCATTTGAATAGTCATTTTTAGTTCTTGATTGCACTGAACTATGAAATAAACAGTAAAAATCAAATATTTACTTAAGTGTAACACGCTTATGATTCATGATTTGTGGCGTCGTGCAGCTCACCGCTCGATTTACATGGACTCGCAAAATCCGAGCGGTTGGGAGAAGATCAAGAACTTGGAGCAGAGAAGCCGCTACGAGCGCCTCGACGTTGCCGACCTGCCCAACCAGCCTCCTCGCTTCACATCCGAGCTCAGGGTGAGGGCGCAAGTGCAGGGCATCGGTGTGTGCTGTTAAATTAGGCAAACTGAGCACGGCAATACATCATCAATGAAATCCTGTTCCAGGATCAAATGCTGATTTTCTAGGGCACCGCGCATATAATGATGAGGATGAATTTGATTGCAATTGGAAACTTCATTAAACTTTTCCGTACATGTCAGTTTTTGAATGTTTAGTTGCACGTTTGCAGGTTTTGATGTGTCATAGGTGCAACTTAGCGCCAAAGTTCACGGAAATCTTGGAAGCAGCGCAATACGCAGCCGAAATGTAATGTGAAAAGACAACTTGGTGCTAAAACTACTCTCGAAGCCTAATAATTCTTCCATTTCCCCCTAAATATATTGAAAATATACGTAATCTTTCTACTTTTTTTAGCTCCAGCCTAAAGAGATATATTTTATTGTTGATTTAAATGTCGGTGCTGGAATTATTTCACATAGCTAATATATAGCCAAAAGCTTTTGATTTTGTAGCTTCTATTTTGTCAATGTTCGCGTTTGCTTGATTGTGCTGGTAAATTAAAGGCTTGCTGAGGAAAATTTGTGACTAGTTAACTGAGAAACGTAATTGCAAATACTCCACTGTGTTACAGCATCTGAACACTTCCTTAGATGTTATAAAATGATCTCAACTCAATTGGCATGAAAGTAACAAAAAAGCATAGGACATGTTTAACCATTTGTCGTATGCGTTCCAGGGAGTGACAAGTCTCGCTGAGGGCCAGCGAGCGCACATGGAGGGCCGCATCGAGCCCATCCACGACCCGAGCATGAGGGTCGAGTGGTACCACAACGGCAAGATCCTGCAGTCCGCAGCTCGCTTCCACACCACCTTCGACTTCGGCTACGTCGCTCTGGACATCTCCTCTGTGTATGAGGAGGACTCTGGAGTCTACACCTGCCGTGTCTTCAACAACCTCGGTGAAGCCACCTCCTCCATCACCTTCAAGGTTGAAGGCAAGAGCGGCGTCATCTACGAGTCTGCTCACCCGGAGGGTCTCGAGAAGATCCGCGAGATGGAGGACCATTCGCGCATGCAGCGTAGAGTGCGTACCTTCGACTCCTGCTCTTATTGTTCGCTCATTTTAAAGTCGTCTTAGCTATGGAGGTATTTCATGATAGAAAGGAGACCCGGTGCGACGAACATGCTGAGTGCGATATTTCAGTTAAAATGTTCAGCTACTCGTTGGTCCTCCTTTCTAACATTCAAATGAGATTTCTAAGAAATCGACCGTTTAATAAATATCGAAGATAGTTCAGTTGAAGGATCTGTGAATCTTACATCTTTTAATTCTTTAGTCGAAAATTTTAATGCGTTTCATAAATATCGTGGGACAATTGAAGGGCAAATATGTCTTAACCCACAAATCAGAGGTCAAAACTGGAGAGTGGACAAAGCTATAATTTCACCTCATAGCGGCGTTGATGTCCTTCTGGTAGAGTGGCCTAGTTCCTAGTTCAGTTCCTAGTTAGTAACTTTGCTCGGAAAACCCAGTTTGGCAACCCTGCGATGAACACCACGCCTCTAACTTGAGTGTCCTAAAATTCTGTGTTTTGTGGGTTAGGACACTGCATATTTGCTCTTCAATTGTAGATACCTTATGAACCATCGTGTAAGAAAACGCATAATGAATAGTAATTTTCAAGTTTCAAATTTTGAGATGAATGCGTTACAGCGGCCTCCCTGGAAGTTGCGGAAGAGTACAATGCTTTGAAATGTGTGTAAATGGCCATTCCATTTGCCAAATTTCAGGCCGCCGATGAAGTGAAGACGTTCCAAAGGCCGGTGTTCACGCAGCCACTGCAGAACTTGGACAACCTCACCGAGGGCGAGACTGCTCACTTCGAGTGCCGCCTCATCCCTGTGGGAGACCCCAAGCTCAAGGTTGAGTGGTACCGCAACGAAGTTCTCATTGAAAAGAGTAAGTGGACATGTCCGTGAATAGTAGGATTACTATACAAGCATTTCGTTAGTGTGACTTTTTGTGCGCCGTTGACCATTTTCTCAAAATCAGGTGTTAGTTGCTGTCCTTGTGCATGCACTCTTAGTTATGCTGATTTTGAACTTACTAAGCTGCATCCATCCATGGATCTAACTATACCATCGAAGCTAGATCAGTATGACGAGCTTTTTTTGGTTTGTGATAGCCTTTTCCTTCGTTTTGTTCTCTAGTGAGGAGCTTTCAAAAGTTTGGAATAAAACTGGTAAGAAGGTTGTGTTATATTATAATTGTTTGCACAATGAAGATACAAAAATCTTTCATGTCGTTCAGACGTTGGAACCTTCGTATAAGAAATAATGTGGTGAAATATTTGCACCCAAAACTCAGAAAGCCAAATATGATTCATTTCTCGTGGCAAATGTGCGAAGGAACACTAAAAATATACCAAACGAAGGAAAGATCTTCAAACATATAGGTCTCTGCATTTAAATAGGTGATGTCCTGAAGTGGAGAAAAATCATACGATAAATAATCGCTTTTCTTCATTGCTAGTTTGGCATAACTAACTGTCCGTATCCGTGCCTCAGGCTCTCGCATCAACACGACACATGACTTCGGCTACGTGTCGATGGACATCACGGGTGTACGAGGTGCCGATGAAGGCATCTACATCTGCCGCGCCCACAACGACCTGGGAGAGGCTGTCACCACCGCCTCCATGAGCATCAAGAGTGAGACAAAAATGGCTTTATTTCGGTCATACGTCGTATTAACGGAGTTTTGCTATCAGTCTTTTGAGCGCACTACCGTAGTTAAGAAATGAGTCCAAAATACTCGGGGAAAAATATTATTTTCATTAGAATATGATGAAGACGTTGCGCTTGGCGAGGAACTTTTGACTTATATCTTTAAAAAGCCACAGTAATTACTGCAGCGGCGAACATTAGCAAGAAGTACAGGTATTTAAATACGAGATAGAATAATACTTCCATCCTTAAACTACAATTATTGAATTTCATTTGATATTCCGCATAGAACTATTATTCTTCGTGTGGATTTGTGATTTTCAAAATAACTTTTCTACATATCTTGAATTTGTTAATGTTTATTGTGGGTAAGAAATCCGGTTCTGCCTTTATTGATACGTTCAGTTAAATGAATATTTTAAAAAATGCATATCTTAGGTTTTTCAACATTTATGAAAAACATAAAATCTTGATTTACCTTCAATGATTTATGCAGTTGAATGAAAATATCAAAGGAGTGACATGATTCTCGAACGTGTCCTTGCAGCCCACGGCACCATCCAGCTGGACTCGCACCACCCCGAGGGCATGAAGAAGATCGCAGCTCTCGAGTCCCGCAAGACCGCAGATCGCGGGCCTGAAGAGGACAAGGTAGCGTCTCTTCGAGATATTACCTTTCAATGAGGAACTTGAGAAACAAAGACTTTTCCAAAAAATATTGAATTTTTGTTGTGTGTTCTCGCGCGTTCAGTCTTGTTCTAAGAATTTGCACTTTTTAATCTTATGAATGTGTTAATTTTTTCATTTTTCAAAGTTATCTCGTTCGTCATAAATGATTACATTTGCGATAGTAAAAAATCAGAAATTTTATTTTTACGTTGACTCATTCACATTTTGTAAGTTTTAACCCTTTTTGTTAGATGCCTATTAAAATTATTTTAGGAGTTGAAGGGAGGTTGAAGACATTGGATGAAGAGTAAAGCGAGGTTCAGGACACTGGAAGAGAAGTAATGAGAGGTTGAGGACTTTGGATGAAGAGCAAATCGAAGTTGAAGACGTTGGATGAAATTTCGTATGGTTTTCAGGTGTTCGACAAACCGGTGTTCACCAGCAACTTGGTGGGCCCTGCCCAGCTGATGGAGGGCCAGAATGCTCACTACGAGTGTCGTGTGGTGCCCATCGGTGACCCCACCATGAAGTACCAGTGGTTCTGCAATGGCGTCAACCTCAAGATGGGTGAGTCCCTCAATATGTTTCCCTGAGCTGTGGCAGACATGATATTAAAAGAAAACTTCGCTTTCGATTGAACTTCAAATGGGTTTATTTATGAGACAAAACTGAAGCATTTACGAAACAAGATAATAGTACTTTTTCTGAGAAAGTGATTCTACCCTGTTAACGATGTTAGTTCTGCATATGTAGTAAAGACAAAAAAAATTGTACCGTGCGTGCAATTTTTATTTCACAATTGTTTTCAGTATTAAATCTCTAACTTACTACGACGGAACTTCGCTATGAAATCGATCTCAGTGCTTAGATTAATCGTTTCCAATATTTCACCAAAAACATTTTTCTTCAAGGGTCGCAGTACAACGTGTTGGCCTAAAAGAAACTTGAATCGAAAAATAAAATTTAACGCCATTTGTGTGAAATTTGCAGGCTCCCGCTTCCAGACGAGTCACGACTTCGGCTTCGTGACTCTGGACGTGCTGCAGGTCATCCCTGAGGACTCGGGCGTGTACATGTGCAAGGCCTACAACGCAGCCGGGGAGGCGGTGAGCTCCTGCACCACTCGCGTCATCGGTGAGGCCCTCGTAGCCCCTACGCTGCCCCTAGCTTCCCTTCTTTCTTGAACTCCGAGTTTCCTCTCGCATTTTACGTTTTCCAAATGCTCGTTTCGAGTGAATTCCTATTTTTAATGAAGTGGTCAACTGGTGACGTTTTTTAATGTTTATTTGAATGGGAATCTAATTATTTAATTTTTATGTAAATTATTTATAAAAAGGACCTATTTTCACAACTTTGAAAAATGTTCATGGGCCATAAAAAATATTAATAAGTATAAAACAGAAGTTATTCCCTCATTCATTTCACTAGTAAATTTCAATAATGCCACGTAACACTTTTTTTCAGAACTAACACTTGTTAGATTCGACCCACTGAAGAAATGCGGATGAACTTTCTCCGTAAAAAATTAATTTCAGCAGTGTAGGTTTTATTTCTAGTTAAGGCAAGGTCAAGTTAGAATTGTTCAATAAAAAAATCTAATATAATATAACGATCTGTTGTTAAATTCTATCTGGATCTGGAAATTGTTAAATTTCCATCTGCTAACATTTTTATCGCAAATGTAATCGCCGCAATGCCAGTGTTCTTGAGCAGAGTCCTTGCATCTCGTTTATTTGCTGAAATTTATGATGCATCCATGATTCATTTCTCATTCTTTACTGCACGTTTCTGGCAGATCCATGCTGCTAATGAGCATTGGAGGTTGAGCGCGATTAGCTTATTGTGGATGACAGCTAGAAATGTTCCCATGCGGTGTCTATGTTGTGAACATAATTACAACATTGAATCTACTATTTATGAAAATGGTACTTCTACGGAAAATACTTCAGTTGAAAAAAAAGCAGTATTACAAACCTTATGTGTCGTTTGGATATTGGATATACTGCTTCAAATAGAGAATTATGTTTCAGTTGCCAAATATTTGAGTTTCTTTAAAATTGCAGGGTTTTGTCTCAGTAGTAAGGTTTTGCAAAAGACCTGCCTTAAGTGGAATTCCCTGCATGTGATAAGGCACTAATTGATCAAAAATGAAAGAAAATAAATTTTTCACGAGTCCTCGTAAAGAAAATTTGTACGAATAATTTAATTGTGGCCATTTTCTTCAGTGGCATTGTTTTAATTGCACCTTGTAAGATAATGTTATCAAATGGAGAGTTATTGTCACAGTACTGATTACTATTTTCAAATTACTGTTACCAATAACGCGAATGAATTAAAGTTTGAAAAGTGTTGCCCATTACAAGCCAGCGTCATCTAAGGGCGCTCTCGCATTCGATGTTTTAATTCGTTTTATTGCGACTTGCATCTAACTGCACAGCATTATTCAAGTTTCGCAGGTATTTTATCCTTGTCTTATTAGATAGAACGTCATTACTGTAACTAATATTTACTTATATTTCAACTGTAAGAATTCAGTGCTTAAATGGGCGGGTATAACTCAAGCGTGGCTAGTGAACGTGTTTGCGATTGCGTTCCTTTGAAAGCTCTTTTGATGTATGCTAGGGAAAAATGATCACTATGAAACACAATTTTAATTGTTCAAATAAATGACCTGGAACATTAACAATATATTACACAATTTTACTCCTGCATTCAATGAAATTTTGCGAAAAACGTACAATGAGAATGCTGTAAAGATGCGAGTGACAAATTACAGCACCTACTTCAGACCGAAAGTTGAGCATTTGCTCATATCAAGTAATACACTAATTGAATAACATACTTTATTTAACAACTATTTTAATTGTACGTTAGAATAGGTAAAAACAGCTCATTCACTGCGTGAACGAAATGGTAAGAACTGGAAATATCTCAAAAGCCATTCTTAGCAACGTGATAAGATTGCTGATCATTAAGGATATTATTATCATTAAGGATATAAGGTTAATGATAACCGTTAGAACACCTTGACGCAGATAATTATTAAAGCGACTATTAATGTTACTAATATTGTTACTATAACTATTATTAAGGAAGTAAGGTAAATAACAATCACTGGAACACAATAACAATCACTGGAACACAATAACAATCACTGGAGCACAATAACAATCACTGGAACACAATAACAATCACTGGAACACAATAACAATCACTGGAACACGACCGTGCAGGCCGTGACAGCATCATAGGCGACGCAGCACACCCCGAGGGCTGGGAGAAGATTCGGCTGCGCGAGGCGCAGTGGAACCGCGTGCCGCAGGCGCCCCAGACCCCCGACGCTGCCGAGCCGCCCATGTTCACCAAGAACCTCGACAGCCATGAAAAGCTCATGGTCAGTCGTGAGGACCAGTATTTGCTGTAATTATAGGGTCCCATGTCAGGAGAAAAGCAAATGATCAGTCGTGAGGACCAGTATTTACTGTAGTTATAGGGTCCCATGTCAGGAGAAAAGCTCATGATCAGTCGTGAGGACCAGTATTTACTGTAGTTATAGGGTCCCATGTCAGGAGAAAAGCTCATGATCAGTCGTGAGGACCAGTATTTACGCTAATTATAGGGTCCCACGTCTGGACGTGAGGTTAGCCCCGGTTGGTTAGTGCGTTTAAATGGTGTTCGCTGCATGTGATAAGGCGCTAATTAGTCATAAACAAAAGAATTCAAATTTTTCCCGTATTCTCGAAAAATATTCACTCGAATAATTTAATAGTGGACATTTGCTTCAGTGGCATTGTTTCAATTGCATCTTGTATATTGGTACCCATGCATTGGTGCGCAAATGTTGAGAAAATTATTGCTCGACAACGGCTGTCGTTTATCAAATCTGAATGGCAAATATTTACCGTGTGCTGATTGTGGCAACGTTGTGTAACGTACTCATCTCTTTTCTGTAGCACTACCGTTTACATCATTGCGCTGTAGCGTACTTAATAACTTCTATTCACCTTCTCACCAACTGTAGTGATGTTACCATTCTTTATGGCTTTTCGCAGTCAATTGTTGCGTATTTGTCTTTCATTGGCAGTGATTTCACCTCAAATTCACTTGCTTTGTCGCTTACGGCAGCACTGATGAGGCTCAGCCCCTGAATCCTACGTCTTATCTAAGGCATCTAACCTTATCTAACGGTGAAATTTGCCTAATTTAAGCCTGTGCCTAAAACTTTGCCACATTTGAGCTGGTGCCTAAAACCTAGCAACATTTGAGCCGCTGCCTAAAAATTTACCTCATTTGAACCGGTGCCTAAAATCCTGCCTCATTTGAGCCGGTGCCTAAAATTTGCCTGATTTGAGCCGGAGGTTTTCTATACTCCGCAGGAGGGCGGCTCGGTGCACCTGGAGGCGCAGGTGCAGCCCTCGCACGACCCGCACCTCAGCATCGAGTGGTTCAAGAACGGCTCGCCGCTCGCCACAGGTGTGTACACGCCCCCACCTCTGATCTCTTGTCTTTGTGCGCTTCTTCTTAGCCTTCGCTCTTATTAGAAACGAATTCTGCGAGCTAAAATTCAATTATTTGATGTTTCCTGTACGTGGTTGTTTTTTGGTCTAATTTTTGTATTAGTTTACGTCAGAGGAACTTAAAGAAAATATCTCAAGTTCTATTGTAGTCAGAATTCCTTGTGTCATCGCTGCGGGCTTTGATCTTGTTGTACTGTTATGCAATGTTCACTTTCTTAGGACTGAATTTGTAAGCAGGAATTGAGTAATTTGATAGTCTTCTATCATGATTTTTTGTATTTTATTTTGGTTCTAGAGTACACCAGGGGAATTAGATGAAAAGATCCTTACGCTTCTAAATGTTCAGAATTCCTAGTGCTTTAAAGCCTCGTTCATTGACCAATTTTAACATGTCATTTTTTAGGCTCGAAAGTGACTTTCCACTGGCCCGAAAGAATTGTTTCACTGCTTGGATTGCAATTCTTCGCGTAGTTGTACTACCTTTTTTACACAAAAGATTTGACCCAGAATGCAAGCAAAACACGTTTTCCTATGGCACAGAAGAAGACACTCATCTTCAGATCTTTGGTTTCAATTTGCTTTTTGGAACTCCTTCGTTTAACATATTACGAACCTTATGAAATCGATACACATTTGATGAAATTCAAGTCTTAGGTACATTCTGCTTAAACTGCAGGTTCATATGTTTTCTCACAAGAGGGATAATGAACGCAAAAACTAACATGTGCTCACTCAATAATCTGTGATTTTCTGTGCAAATATCTACGATAACCTTATCTAATTCTGAATTGTTTTCATATTTTCTGTTCAGGGGAAACTGAATGGAAAAAGGTACTTCATCAAAATTTGTAAAATTGTTCGTTCGTGTAAGGCTCCTCTTTTCATAGCTGATGTTTCCAAATCTCATGCTTTTTTATCTGCTTTGTGTGTACAGGAAGAGGAGGCATCGTCGGTTCATATAACATCGAAGGTATTATATTTTGTTTCTCAGGAAAGGTTTGCAGGCATAACTTACCGGTTCTAATGATGGTATCAACTCATGACTCTTCCAGCTTACTCTGCTTAGCGGGACGGCATGCATGGCTGCGTATCTTTTTCTTATGATCGCCAGGACTAACTCGTTGCCAGTCATACTTGTATGACCTGCATGCCGCTGGTGCTGCCTCTCAAGGGGTAGCAAAGTAGGCGCCAAATTGAAGAGGGCTATGTCCTAAATGTACGAGCGCTGAACTTCATCAGTGTCTTTGTCTACTAAATCCATGGATGCATGCATTGTACAAAATTATTTAAAATATTTATGGGGATATAACATGCGCTTAGTATACTCTGTCTTCAGTATGTTTTCTTAACAGGCAAAATTTAAGTGGTAATCCAAGACTATTTAGAATAATCTCTCTTCCTTACACTCCTGAAAATTTCTCTCACCTTGCTCATCTCGGGTTCCATTTATTTCTGGAGAGCTTGGCATGGGGGCCAAATTATTTACCACTGATGGCTCTGTTTCGTAACTGAAGAAAGTATGTTCAACTTTTTTTGGAGAGTAGTCGCGGTCATTCTCAAAATTCTTACAATATAAATAATCCCTATCCTAGAATTACAGCAAATAAAATGGTGGCTTTTCGTATGTTTCTTGAGTGATGTACTGTGTATTTTTCTCTAACGAAATCTATTTTCTGTTTAATGATTGAAAAATGTGAGCTGTATTCTAAAGTTCATGCACTCACTCTGTGCTCGCGATGTGCTCCTCCAGGTACCCGCATTCGTAGCACGTTCGACTTCGGCCACGTGACTCTGGACATCAGCGGACTGCGCGAGAGCGACTGCGGCATCTACACGTGCAGGGCAGTCAACCGCGTCGGGGAGGCCGTGTCTACCTGCACCCTCAAAGTCTTCGGTGAGACTACGCCTCTTTTGCGGTGCTGGCTGCAACAGTGAGACGATATTCACGTTACGTGATCACGATATCTTCTTCAACACAGTCTTAAGGCCCTTTAGGTCTATCTGAGATGAGTTTTGTGATCTCAGGTCTTTAAATTAGTTAATGATGGTATACCTATGTATTTGCTTGAGTGAGTGAAGTTGCTTGTAAAACGCCCTCATCGTTTATTTCAGTTCAAGAGCTGAACACTTGTACGCATTGCTCACCTCTCTTTTCACACGTCGATGGTTACAGTGAAACGAAAAAGGCTTCAAGTGGCCAGGAATTAGCAGCTGATGATCAGTAAATCTAAAACGAGGAAGTTCATTACTGAATGTCTGAACATTAATTTGGTTTGAGCATTGGTAGTTTTGGCAGCTACCAGTTTTTCACTTGCGCCAATTCTCAAGTGTTTCCTCACAGGGATTAATTGTGAGCTAAAAGTCGTTCAGAAATTACTGTGCTGACAATTATTTCCCTCAATTTTTCACTGCCAATATCCACGTTGAACAAACACGTCATCAATACGTATTCTAATTTATGCAGGCTTCGGTGCAGTTACCAACCCGAACTCTATTCAGCGATTGTAACGTAGCTTGTTGTTTTGTCTGTTGGTGTGAATATCGTTGCTAAGCTTAAGTATTAACGACAGCTGTCATCTTTCAGGTTCAATTTAACATGAATATACGCTCATGTTTGGATATTATTTTTGACAAGGTAACGCTCTTGCCATAAATTTGATCAACATATTTCTACGCAACCCTAAATTGGATCAAAACTAATTGCCGAAAACCTTTAGATCAATAAAGATCACAACAAACAAATATTTCTGTTCTTATGTCATACTGAGCCTAAATTTTCCATATCTTTGAAAATCGTCGTATTGATATTTCTTCCATTAATTTAGCGTTTATGAAAACTTTGCCTATAACTTACCACTGGGTTCCTGGCACTGCCACATGGTCTCACAAGCCCTCCAGATTAAACATTTGCTAAGATTCGAAACACTCACGTTTCTAAATTCTTTTTTTTCAGACCGAGACTGGCTGTTGGGTGAGAGCGTCCACCCTGACGCTCTGCCCAAGCTGGCGAGACTGGAGGCTCCCAAGGGCTCCGTCAAGTCTCCTGATGAACCCACCTTCGATGTGCCCATGTTCATCACCCACCTCAACAACGTCGAGTGCAACGAGTCGGAGACCGCCCACTTCGAGTGCCGTGTCGAGCCTTCCAAAGACCCAACCATGAAGATTGGTGAGTCAGAGATTATTTGTTTGGTCATGCACATACACTGGGTCATGTACATGTACTTGGTTTGGTCATGTGTACAGTTTGGGGCCTGGTACTCTCATGTATCGAGTCGGTACACTCACGTACCGAGTGAGGGCCTGTAGAGGCTCGTTCTCAGTAAGAGGATTTTTTTGACGTTAGCAGTCACTTTAGTTGCTTGCCAATCAACAATTTTGGTGAATCCTCGCACCTGCTCCATCTTCGCCTAAAGCTGTCAAATTTAGAAATATCATTCACTTAGAACATTATAATTTCTGTCATGCGTTCGAAAATCTCTTTCAAAACTTGAAATGACGAGCATGAGACCGTAAACAAAGGAAATGTGGATGTGTATTGCAGCCATCTCTTGATCAACTGTTGCTAGAATTCTCGAAAATTTTGTAATCAATAAATACTCCATTGTTGAAACACTTTTATGAGTTCATGTTGTTAGGCCAGCCAACAAAGAGCCAGTCAATAAGAGCCAGCGAGCGAAGAGTTGGAAAATACAAAGCACACGTTTGAACCAGTGAACAAAGTGTGTAAATATACAAAATCATACGTTTTCTATTGTCAGAATGGTTCATAAACGGGAAGCCGATGCAAGCGGCGTCACGCTACCACGCGACGTACGACTTCGGCTACATCTCGCTGGACTGCACGCACTGCTACGCTGAGGACTCCGGCGTGTACATGTGCCGGGCCACCAACTGCAAGGGCTCTGCCACCACCACCGGCACCCTCAAGTGCCTCAGCAAGGCCAACCTCTATTTCGATACGCAGCATCCCCAGGGGCAAGCTGGTCTCGAGAAGGTGACGTTCAATCTTTCAGTTTGTAACGAAGATTTCGTATTTTACCTTTTTGATGTACAATGAAAATGCAATACAGTTGTGTTGAGTTAATACTAGTTCTGTTGAATTAAAGGAGATTGTTCTACAAATATCATCCCATTAATGTTCAGTTTGTTTTATTTGAGCATTGTAATCAAAAGGAGAGATGTTTTATGGAAGATATCTAATGTCAAAAGAGATCAAAAGACAAAAATCAGAGACCTAAAGTTTGAAGAGTGATGAGCCAGTTTTATCTAATTTTCACGTCAACTTTGTAGGTATTTATTCAAAACCCAAATTTACAATTTTCATTGCAGTTCATTGGAAAATTCAATTAGAGAACACGAAACAATTACTCCAGTCTCGAGTTAACTATAAGTTATGAATTATTCAAGTGGAGACAAAATAAGAACTTTGATGTCCAAAAATTCATTTATCATCACACGCATAACTTTCTCCCACAGGTCGAGGAGGCCGAGAGAGCTTTCTGGTCCAAGTACCAGAGGCAAGAATCCGAGAAGGAAATCTCTTACCCGAAGCCCGTGTTCATCCGCCCTCTGCAGCCTAACTTCGCAATTGTGGAGAACGAGCTCCTTCACATGGAGGCAAACGTGGAGCCTAAGAATGATCCCAACCTCAGGATTGAGTGGTTCCTCAATGGTCAGGCGCTGGGAGAAGCTTCTCGCTTCAAGACCAGCTATGACTTCGGTTTGGTCACACTCGACCTCAAAGACTGCAACGAGAGGGACCAGGGCATCTACACGTGCCGTGCTTACAACAAGGTGCGTGATGGGAAGACTGGTTGTGGTGCTGGTTGTGATAATGTTTGATTGCCCATCAAACTTAATCACTTTTCTCTTGCTACGATTTGAAATGTACCTGAGCCTTATATATGAGCCCATGCACGCAGTGAATCACTTTATATGAACGTAGTTGTAATATATGTCAGGATGCTAAAATTATCGTTTGTCTTGTTTTGGTGTGAGAAATTTTTCCTCTTATTTCCTGGTGAAGGCGGGCAATGTGTTTTGAACTGACGCGCTTCAATTACAAGGGAGAATTTTCACCAGTTTAAATTCATAGTGTATCTAGCATATCCGCTATTCAAGTTTTTCTTGTGCATTCAGGTTGGCGAAGCGTTCACTACGAGCACCGTGGTGGTCACCACCAAGGATACGCTCATTGAGGGCACGCAGCATCCTGCTGGAGAAATGGGACTCGAGGCCATCCTTGTGCGTAGCGTATAAATATTGATTAACTTTAATCAAGCATTTAACTATAACCTTTGTCTTAACATTGTGTAATAAAATAATAAATTTGGTGATTCTCTTGTTACTCGCTGCTGTGTATGCTACTCACTCAACCTGCCACCCAAAGAGTCGGAAGATCGCAGGAAAATTATTCTTATAAATTTCTACGAGCATTTTGCATTTCAGTGGTACGATCTCAATCAGCCGTAAATGAAAATGCTCGTACATTGGAGGTTTGTTTGCTCTGTGAATACATGAAACAATGTCGAAATATCCTAATCAGCTGAGAGGCATTTAATAAAGCCCGAAAAAATTTTTATAACTGATAAAAATTTGCATCACACCTGTTACTTTACTCATTATTACGTCCCACAGAGGATGGAAGAGTCCCTCAGGCGTCACGACAGGATGCTGCCGGACGAGGAAGGCCATCCTCCAGTTTTCACGACCGAATTCAAGGTGAGGTCATTCGAGCTAATTCATGCAACCGTGAACGTTGTACAATTCATTGTTTGTCTTGATCGCTGATGAAAGTATAATCGAGATTAGGCTTCAGGTTTTAGGATTGTTATTGTTGAGAGCATGACAAGATTTTTTCCCTTTCTTCAGAAATATGGTTGGCAAATGATTGTAAATGCATTTTGGCCGCGTTTTCACTGGTTATGTTTATATTTATTTGCAGGGTTTTCCATTTGTTTTCTGTTGATTTAGTGTCATCAAGAATGCACCGTTTAAATTTTTGAGTCAAATGCCTCCCATTTTGTGACTTTTGAAAGTTTGAGACTGTAATTAAATATTCGAGAGATGTTTATTGGTGTTAGAACATGAGGTTTTTGCGTGTTTTAAGTAGCAATTCTAAAATTTCACGCTAAATTTTATGTTCTTCTCTCAGTCTCTGAGCAATATCGAAGAAGGTGAAAGTGCTCACTTCGAGGCGATGCTAACGCCGGTAGGCGACCAGACGATGAGGGTGGAGTGGTTCTACAAGGGCGAGGCCCTCAAAGCATCAAGCCGCGTTCGCACCGTCTATGCATTCGGCATGGTTGTCTTGGAAATTGTCGGCACCAAGGTCAGTCTAATAAAATCTCTGATGTCTATGATTGCCTTTTCCTGTTGATTTTAAGCACTGATTGTCCGGCTTGTGATATTAGATGCTGTTTGAATATTGAATTTTGTAAATGTGCTCTTATTCTGAAGAATTGCTTTAAGTGCAATAAGCTTACAGCCGGTTTCGATAGATATCTATTGCATATCGCATGAAGCGTGTCTTCGCTTTATAATCAGTATTTACAAATGAAAATATTATTTTCAGGTCTCAGATAGTGGAGAATACACCTGCAAGGCCCACAACAAATGGGGCAAAGCCGAATGCTCCCTCAATCTGGAGGTCGTTGATCGCGCTCATGGTCAACCGCCCAAGTTCACCACCCATCTCCAGAGTTTGGACAATCTCCCAGATGGAGCATCCGCTCACTTCGAGTGCACGCTCATCCCTATTGGCGATCCTAACATGAAAGTTGAGTGGTTCCACAATGGACAGCCAATTCGCAATGCTACCCGAATTAAGACCGTCAGCGATTTCGGCTTTGTGGTTCTTGATATTGCTTACCTTCGTGATCACGACACAGGTGAATGGGTTTGCAAGGCCTCAAACAAGTATGGTGAAGACTATACTAAGGCCACAATCAACTATCGCGGCAAAGGAGGAGTCTACACAGACTCTCTCCAGCCTCAGAGCTTGGACCGAATTGCAGAGCTCGAAGCAGGCAAGATGAAAGCGAGCGCTGATCTTTCACCGGCCGCAGCTGAACCACCGAAGTTCATCACACATATCTCCAACATCGAGCAGTTGGTTGAAGGACAGAGTGCTCACTTCGAGGCTCGACTTAAACCTGTGGGTGATCCTAACTTGACTGTCGAGTGGTACAAAGATGGCAAGAAACTGCCATCAGGTCACCGTTACAGAACCTTCCATGATTTCGGTATCGTCATCCTCGACATCCTCTATTGCTATGAAGAAGATTCTGGGGTATATGAGGCTCGGGCTGTGAACAAGCTTGGTGAAGACAAAACGACTGCCACTCTGAAGTGCTCGTCTAAGACAGGACTTATTTTGACGCCGCAAGTTCCTCGCGGAATGGAGGGTGGTCTGGATAAGATCCAACATATGGAAGACACTGCTTGGATGAGGAAAGACTCTGTTACAGCAGAGAAAGTTGGCATGCCTCCTAAATTCACTGTGCCTCTGTCTAACATTGAAAGCCTCAAGGAAGGAGAAAATGCTCACTTCGAGGCTCGCATTGTACCCACTGACGATCCTCGTTTGAAGGTCGAGTGGTACTGGAACGGCAAACCAATGAAACATAGCTCTAGAATTCGCCAGTTCTGCGACTTCGGCTTTGTCATTATGGAACTTTCTCCGGTGTATCCCGAGGATTCGGGAGAATACATGTGCCGTGCTTATAATGATTACGGTGAAGCTGTTACCAAAGCTTCTCTCAACTGCGACGGAAAGAGATCCATCATCCTAGAATCGCAGCTCCCGAAGTCGATGCAAAGAGGCATGGAGAAGATTGCCGAGTTGGAAGGTCTCATGATCAAATCGCCTGACATGCCAACACCATCTGATATTGGACAACCTCCCCAGTTCATTACTGAGCCAAAGGATCAAACTATAGCAGAAAACCAGCTTGCACACTTTGAGTGCAGACTTCTGCCAGTTGGTGATCCAAACCTGAGAGTGGACTGGTTCCACAATGGCAGGCCTTTGGGGGCTGGTACGAGAATCAAAACCATCAACGACTTCGGTTACGTCATCTTGGAGATGTCAGGTTGCTACTCTCGGGACTCGGGCACTTATGTTTGCCGAGCCGTTAATAAGCATGGAGAAGCATCTGTTCAGTGCAAGCTTGAGGTAACGAGCCGAGGAGGAATTAATTTCGAGCCTCAGGCAACTTCCCAATTCAAGGACTGCACAGAGTCCATTCAGAAGTTGGAGCAAAGCATGTGGAAGAAAGAAGATCTCAAATTTGACGAAGAAAAGGGAGCTCCTCCACGTTTCGTAACCAATCTGGAAAATGTATCAGACATCTTTGAGGGTCAAGCTGCTCACTTCGACTGTAGAGTCGAACCTGTTGGAGACCCATCGATGAGGATTGAGTGGTTCCATAATGGCGTTCCTCTCGCCGCTGGATCGAGGATTCATATGATGGATGACTTTGGCTTTGTCGTTTTGGATCTTGAATGGACGTTTGCCAGAGACTCGGGAGAATATCTTTGCCGCGCAACGAACAAATATGGCCAAGCAACAACAACTGCCACTTTGCAAGTAAAAACGAAGCATAACGTCGATATGAACACTCAGCTTCCAAAGGGAATGACCGCTGAAAAACTGAAAGAGCTTGAGCGCGGTCCTCTTACAGAGAAATATGATCCTGATGCTGAGCTCACTCCTCCTAAGTTTGTTCTTCACATCAAGGACGCCAAATTGGAGGAAGGAGAGAGCGCGTTCTTCGAAGCTCGCGTCGAGCCGCGTCAGGATCCCAATTTGCGCGTGGAATGGTACTTCAACGGCAAGCCTCTGCAGTCTGGACACAGGTTCCGTACGAGCTTTGAGATGGGACACGTTACTTTCGCCCTTCTGCACACTTATGCTGAAGATTCTGGCGAGTACGTATGCAGAGCGGTCAACAAACTTGGCCAGGATATCACGAAAGCTACGCTAAAATCGAGAGGTAAGTCGCTGATGATGCTAATTACCTGAAATTCATTCATGTTCTTAGAACTGGAAATTAATGTGAATTCAGAACCCATAATAAGAACTCCGCAAAATTTTTCACCGTAATACATGTAAAATAAATTATCATCACTCGTGTATTTATATTCTAATATTATTGTACTCCCTTATACCCTGTGGCATTCTCATTTTTAATGAGAATTGACGCTCATACATTTAGTTTGGGATTATTTACTGTCGTACAGAATAACCCCTATATAATTACAATACAAGTTCCTTTCAACTGTGGCTGTTTGAAACGACCCAGCAAATAATGAACTTTAGATTCTAGAACTCTTACGAACGTTAACACTCCCGTTTCATTTTGCAGCGGCCCAGAGTGTTGTGATGCAGTCCCAAGTGCCGAAGGGCATGAAGAGAATGGACTTTGCGACGCAGATGGAAGAAACTCTGAAGAAGTATTGCAAGGAGGTGTACCTGACTCAGGAAGATATTTACGAGCCAGAAAAGCGTCAGCCTCCGAGGTTCGTGACGCAGATCAAGGACATGCTAGAGCTGCAGGAGATGCAGGAAGCCAAGTTCGAGTGTCAGCTGGCACCAGTGGGCGATCCCAACATGAAGGTCGAATGGTTCTTCAATGGGCGCCCTCTTCCGTACAGTACGTTCCTCCCATTTCCTCGCTTTACCGTGTTGGTTTATTGCGCTCTATTGAACGTGTGTATAACTTCCGCCCTGTAAGCTCCTTAGAGTTATTTTAGGTAAATAATATTCTTCAACTCACTCTTATCTTTTACTGACGTGTAGAAAGCAAATTTTATACATGTCATGAGCTACTCAAGTGCTACCGCAGGGCGTATTAAAGCACAACTGAACCCTTCAGTTTTTTATGACGTGGGATTTACTAAAAGTTCATGAAACTAACTTCCCACCTCAGAGAATCGCTTCACACCCATTTACGACTTCGGCTACGTCGCCATGGTGATGGGCTGGGTGTTCGCTGAGGACTCCGGGGAGTACTTGTGCCGCGCCACCAACCTGTACGGCCAGGACGAGACTCGCGCTGTCATCAGGAGCACCTCGCGCCCCGGCGTCATCTACGACTCCCAGATCCCTAAAGGCATGCAGTCCCTCGAGAAAATCCGCGAGCTCGAATCGTCTTGGCAAATGTGAGTTGCGCGTGGCAAAACCAAACATGGGGTCTTTTACGATGGATCTTCATTTGCCAAAACCGTTTTTAACGCGTAGTGAACGTGAAATGAACATGCTAATTTTCTTTTAGTATTATTTTTGTTGTTGTTTAACTGAGAGCCATTCCCATGTGCATATCAAAACTTTCCCTTTTAAAATGATCAATTGTTTTGCGGAAATTTCGTCGATTGAAAATTTTTAATTCGTTTGCTGAAAAGATGATTTCCATAAAATAAAACTTATTTTTAAATGTTAATTTCGCACTTGGAAGATTTTATTTGCTGCCTGCTCCAGGTAACTTGGAAAAAAGCCGAGATTCCTTGCCATTTAATAAGTAGACTGTACAGTACTGTAAACGTAATCGAAACTGAAAGCAAGTTTTAACATTTTGTTGATCATTTGAACTCAATTCCGCTCTTGTCCCATTTCAATTTAATTTAAAATTCCCATAAAATTCATTTGTGACATGATAAATACTTACCTGTGTTGTGGGCCGAGCAGCCACCCCGAGAAGTTCATCGAGGAGGAGAAGGTGCGCACGAAGCCGGAGATCTTGCGCGCGCCGGTGTCGCTGGCGGTGCAGGAGGGAGAGTGGGCGAGGTTCAGCGTCCGCATCTCAGGCTATCCCAAGCCC
The DNA here is from genome assembly GCA_014220935.1 of Platorchestia sp. MABIK. Taxonomy (NCBI): domain Eukaryota; kingdom Metazoa; phylum Arthropoda; class Malacostraca; order Amphipoda; family Talitridae; genus Platorchestia; species Platorchestia sp. MABIK. The sequence continues at coordinate 66,528 of JACJUY010000474.1, read as the reverse complement.
AGGGTCATGTGGATCGTCAACGGCTCCACCGCCATGAGTGTGAGTTCCCCAGCTCAGTATTCGACATCTAGACCTGCGAATAGTTCACTATGAAATTAAATTATATGAGTAAGGTTGTGAGATTCCGCAAAGTTCGGTAGCAAATCGAGGTGACGAAATGAGAAATTGAGCTTTTGTTTGATAACCAAGACTCACAATGATTTGGCTTGGTATGCTGTAGAAATAAATTGAAAGATATCGAAACAAACTATCTCCTAAATTTGCTTGGTTTTAAAATTCGTTTATTAAGCATGCTAGTAAATGTTCTGGCAAACATGATCCGATTGTTGCATAAAAGATAGTATCCTAAATTTGAGCTTCGGGAAGTTAATACAGAACTTGTTCCATTTCCACAACTCATTGTCAGAGAACCATTTTTTAATGATTTCATTCTTATTTGTAATTGATCACCATAACATGAAGAGTTTGTTTACGTTGCAAGAAAATACAAACATTAATCAGTGTGGGGGAAGAATGGATTTTGAGTACTTTTGTTTTGACTACATGAATGCTCTCGAGATCGTCCACTGTACTGTTCAAGAGCTTTTGCTATATTTCTGGGCAGAATAGTCACTTCAATTAGTTATTTTAAAATCATTTCTACAGCGATAGAAGAGAGAAAAAAATTCACTCACATTCGCATTTGTTTCGCTTAGTATTAGTATTTGCAACATTTTATGGGTTTCGTGTACTATTTTTATGGATGAAATTTTACGGATTTTCCGTCAATGTTCAGGGCAATCGCTTCAAGATCTGGTACGACGGCATGTTCCATCTGGACATCCCTAAGACCAGACAGTACGACAACGGCAAGGTTGAGGTGATCGCCCGCAATGCTCTCGGGGAAGCTTACTCCTCATGTGAGCTCAAAGTCAACCCTCGACAAGATGACTACCGCGCTGTGCTCAAGAACTCCCCCAAACGTGAGTCTTCGTCTGTCTTGAGGGCTCTGAGCCCGAGCTGGAAAAACTTTCAAATGGTCGCTTTTGTAATGGGTACGGAGAGTAGGTTCATTCAAATTTTTCTATAGTTTGTCAGATAGGCGACCTGCGATGTTATTTCATACTGGGGGTATCATTATTCATCTCTTCACTTCATCTGTTGATCATCTTTTTTATGTGGAACTCTCTCTTTGAGCTCATTGAGCTTCAGAAGATGCACTGCGCTGCATCGGTCCATCACTGAGAGACCTGTTTCCTAACTTTCTAGTTAGGTTCATCTCTGTCTGCAGCTTCCAGCATTTCAACTCTTCGACGAAGGCGCACCTTAAGTAATGTTTGTGTCAACATATCATGCCTTCAACAACATTCGTTCGCTTCCTAATTCGACGCATTAAAATGCAATTAAACAACTCCACACTTGAGAACTAATGCATTTTGGTGCAGTACTTTAACATGAAGTAGATCCATTAATGAGTTTGAACTCTAAGACTCGCGCTTCCACTTCAGCAATTCTGTACATTGTCATAAAAGTGCACTCTCCACTACAAATTTCTGAGCCTGTATTTCTTTTGATGGATTAAATGACGAAGGAAGGGAACAGTTTTGGTAAGTGAGAGGAGGTAAGGCGAGTGTGCGAGAGGTCACAATATTGTGAAGACTGAATCTCTTCATGTGAAGCTGTCTTAGTTGCAATACATGTGATCCCTTTGAGTTTTGATCATGATTGATTTGAGATCTGTTTCCATCTAACCTGATTTTTAATTCCTACCTAAATAGAAATTAAATTAATTTTTCATCCCCAAGTATTAAATTTTGTTTTCATGCGTCTCTTTTGTCACCATTCCATAAACACCCATCATCACTCCCATGTGTTATTGTACTGTGGGCAAATAGAGTTCCTTGCAAAATCCATGCTGTTCTTTTGTTTTTCCTTGTTTTGTTTTAAGGCCTTAATAGTTATCTATTTTTCCTTTTCTATGTAGAACTGAGCAACTTTCTTTCGGAGATTTGTTAGTGTTTTGCCGTCGTTTTACGGTAGGAAAAAGTGCATTTCTATATAATCACTTTTGGAAATTTTGTTAGTTTATCGTTTTCGTTACGTCACAGTACTTAGAGGTTTCAATTGAAATTTTGCCTCAGATAACGTGGGTGTACAAAAATTTTCAACCAAAGCTGCAGGTCTTGGCATTTTTTCGAAGACAAAACGTGTGAAGAACTTTTTATAAACATGTGGACCTTATGATAGCAGGGCGGCATAAGCTTTTCGATGAGGTTGGCATGAATAGGACGCAAGAATTTGTATGAAATACGATCAAGCACTCATTTCACTGCTACATCTTTTTAACATTCATTTAGTTTAAGACAGTAAACAAACTAGATTGGACTGATCCACTTTTCAAAATAGATATTCTAGAGGAATGGATTTATTTAGGCAGTTTCAGAAGCGTCAGTGAGTTGGGAGATCACTACAGTTTTGGATTGAAACACATCACATTGCGTCCCTCATCTTTGTTTGAATCATGTTTTTGAAGCTGATTTTCTAATTGGCAGTTTTAACAGCTGCCAATAAATGAATAATTTTATTTTTACCAGCTACTGTTTAAACCAATCAGAAAAAGCTTTGATATACACACATGCGTATGAAAGTTCGAACGTACATTTTTTTCAGAATTTCACTTTCGAATGATTTTGAGTTTGATCTTCGACTTATATGAACATTTTATGTAAAAAGCTGGGAAATAATCCAGTTTGTGTACGCCAGCGAAGAAAGTAATAGTGCATGGATTTTACCTGAATTTTACCTGGTCTTGATATTCTGCGGTCTTTGATCATACTAATAATTTCATGAACCCTTGTCCTCTGCTATACTTCATGTAGCTTGCACTGAGCATTAGACCGACAGCCTAAATTACTTGATTTTGTATGTTATTTTGCGCAAGTACTTTTACTTTGATGATAAAACTCGCTATTCCGCAAGAAAATTTTCCCAATCGAAAATTTTGGCTCTCATGTGTAGAGAAAATCAAACTCTACCGTATATCCTACAGAAAAAAAAGCATCGTGAAACTTTTCATTTATTGAAACTTGAGTGCGCAGTAAAATATAGGGTACACAGTATTTGGGAGTCATATATTGCATACTATTTTCTGGCTTCTTCATTATACTTATTGATCCAACTCCCGTTTGCTTGTCTGGAGGTCTATGCTCATGCAGTTCATAGCTCATTGTCTTGTCCATTATTACCCTTTTTTCTTTGAGTTATAAATGTTTGGCATGATGATACCACGATGAAGGTTTTGTTACATTGTTTGTGTGCACCGTAGCGTGGTATGACTATGACCTCAAGAGCTACCAGGAAGACCGCCAGAGCAACGAACTGGACCGCGTACTCGAAGAACGCATCGACAGCAAGCACTCCATTCTACACGAGTCTAAGTTCGGAGACTACATGGCCAAGCCTGTCTCTAAGGAACCTCAAGAAATGGAGTGGCAAAAGCTTGCTCGCGAGAAGGCCTCTGGGGAGAAAATCAAAGAGGTCAGTGATAGAACAGAAATATTTACAGCTCGTTATTTTTTTGGATACTATTGGATGTTCTAAGTGTAGCTGCTAACTAAATGAGAAGGTCTAGAAATAATGCAGACAGTTTAAGAGTGTTACATGTCTGCCCTCACAATTCATTCGTTCAAATTCCTAGAAATACCTCAGTTCTTAGCTTTCTATCAGTTTTTTCTGAATAATTTCACAATCAAAACTTGAAGGATAAGGGCGATGAATATAATGAATAGTTAATGTCCTCCTCAACCTGGCGATCACCAACATTCGACGAGAGCCAAAGTGAACTCATGCTCCCTTACTACTAATGGCAAACTCCCGATCTCCATGCAGTTCCCACTACGTGTGAATTAAGGCTAAGAACTCCAAGAAGAAATCTCCTACAAAGCTTTCGAAAACGAGTCTTGAATGTAATTTCTTATTCAGGTATTGAGAAAACTAGCACTTGAGAAAAATCTGTCTCCTCTCTGTTCGAGTGTTAAAAATGTCAGGTTTATTGTTTTGGAATGAAACTTATTCTGACACTATTTTTGAATGTACAGTTTCTACGCGTCATAACTTAATAACGGTGATTTAAAAACAAATTTTTTCACTCTTTGGCTATTAAAGAACTTTCCGATTAATCTAGTGTGCACTTGAGCGTTCCTGAGCAAATGACAGTGAAAACGTAGAATGAAACTTCGATAGGATGCCCTAAGAGTAAATGAACTTAGACGGACCGTCGAGTAGTTATATCTCAACCATTCCATACCAGTAGCTTAACGCGATGATTTTGATCATTGCCTGCTTTTGAAAATGATTTATTTAAACAACATAAATTTCAAGCTCTCTTCGCTTCTTACATTTGATCGTCATTAAAATATTCTATGTTTCACCCTAGCCATATTTTTAGTTTCTTGAGCGCTCTGCGTTTTGGCTGTTAAGCCTCATTATGATGTCATTATGATGGCAAATAATTACACGACGTGCGCCTGTGCCTCTCCGCAGCTGGAGTATGACCAGCGCCTCAAGTCCCGCAAGAAGGACGTAATGTACGCGTCGCCTCTGGAGCACGCCTCTCAGAAGTCCCTCGCCCGGGGCATGGCCTCACGATACGAGGAGCAATTGTGAGTCGTGCTTTCGTGTTGCAGTGGACCTGGAATTCATTCAGTGTACTGTCTCTAGGTGCTAGTTCGATGTGTCCGTTGATGTGCGATATACTCTCCAGCCCTTAAAGCCTGTGTGTCCGCCGTTCGTGTGCAGACAACAGAGTCGCGTACGATTATTGTGCCGAAGTTTAGAATTTTTGGAAAGAAAATTTTTTTAAAATTTATTCAACTTACTGGAATACTTATTAGTGTACCGGCAGTTCAAAAGAGGCTTCTTGCATTATTTGTCAATCTGCTTCGTTGTAGTGCGACACGTATAGTTTTTGAAAATGAAGTCAAAATCAACTTCTTTGATTAGAGTTTTGCTAGGTTTTGAAGAAGGAACGTATTAGACCGCTTGACGATGAACGAATTGATGCTCTTGAACTTACCTTGCAAAGACTTTGGCAACTGTGACTAAGTAAGTCTATTTTAATTTGTGTTAAATAACTCTAAAATTTAAACGTTTTCAGTTTGTGTATTAGACATTGCAGCTTTGTTTTCTTCATTTGAAGTACTTCACTTCCTATTTTTGCTGCGTTGAGACCACAAGTAGCCCTTCAGTTCTCAGTGGCGTTCTTCTTTCTTTACTTCGTTCTTTCCTCCATACTTACGCTTTCTCAAATTCATTATTTGGTAGGCAAACGAAATCTGACAGATGTCGGGAAGCCTTGTACAGAGCCTTCTCCGCAGTTTAACTATTATTATTTCTAAGCAACATCCAATCGAAAACCACGTCTTTCCGCCTCGCTGTTCAAGGCCGTCATGATAGCATAAAATACCTAACTTTCAATGGAGAAGCTAAGGATTTCACGAGCAGCGAGAGTGTTCATTACGAATGTTTAGACACGAGTTAATCATGCAAAATTCTATTTGTTTTTGTCTTCGAAACATTTTTAAGTAATCGAGGTAGTGTTTGTTTCTGATTTGGCCCGGTTATCATATTTTTTTAACGAAAATAATCCATTTTTATAAAAATCATTTTTGTGAGAAGCATATTTTGGTGTGTTTGAATTACTTTCAACCTCCCGATTCTGTTCACGTATTTTTTGAATTTTTCCTGTCAATTCTTCAAATTCCTGTTTCTTGATTATGTGTCTTATTTCGCGAATCAATTTTCCTTTTTTTGAAGAAAAGGACTGAGACTACAATGACAGAGGAAGCTTCTTGAACTATTTGCTATATTCTATTTGACTTTGAACGTATCTAATGTTCAGGAATAACATAAATCCGAGTAGTGTGCTCTCTAGTAGACATTGATCAGTTCTTTTCTTCAATAGATTGGAGTTAATTCGAAGCAGCTGGCTGATTTGCTGTATCTGTGTGAACGTCGTTGCTTTAGATGTGCAGTTCAGTTTTGTGTTTGTTGTACCCCCAGCGAAAGTGAAAGCACAATCCAGCAACAGCAGGGCCAGACAACTCCCTTCGGTACCCCCATCTTTACCAGGAAGAACAGGTAAACCTGCTACTCGAGTGCACCGATCTCCGCTTGTGTAGAGCATGTCTAACTTGGTGTCCGACGTCGCATGCGGTCCGTAGTGCGACTTGGTAATTTCTTCTGATTGGAACGTATATCTTCCTGTGTCGCCGCATCTCTCCTGTCAACTGCCTCGCTCTGTTCCGATCCTATAGTAGCAAGTAACAGTGCTTCTTCTCTAAAATTTTGGGTGTCAGTAAATTTCGTGCGACGCTTTGCATGTTCAACACAACATTCCTTGCAGAGTATTTCGTTAGTTGTGCGGCCTGATGGAGGGTCGTGTGGTACTGGGAATGCTGTGTGCGCCTTATTCCGTGATACTCACGATGTATATATGCTCCATGCAGTGGTCATGTCAGACCTACAAGAGTCATTTAAAGTTTTATGCATCGAATTTTCCTCTCGTATTCATGTAGAGGATCAACCATTGCGTCATGTAGGAAAATGTTCAAACAATATCTCATGGCAATCAAGTATTATGCTGAGGTCGTTGAAGATTAATTTCTGTGAAATTCTGATTTAAAATAGTTATTTCAAAATACTTCATGCACATTTTTTGCGTTTTATATCTATGTATAGGAAGAGTGAGTGAATAATTTTGAATGACATGCGATCTTACCATGAGAGATGCATCCATAGCAATTTTCCGGACGCTTATAGTCTTAGTTTTGTTTGCAATGCAACCTCTTTAGCTAGCTCAATGAGTTGATTTTCATGTTATCCTTTATTTCCATAATTGGTTTAGATGTCAGTGACATGATGCACCTTGAAAATACAAGTAAAACTCGAGATGCAACTTTAATATCCTGTCGCAATTTTAAACTCAGATTCGCAGAATTACCCAATGCCTAGCATGATCTGTTGATTGCACAATAATGTTGAATTCCGGAGTGACAACGGATAAAATTACAATTGAGGCGAGTAAAAACTAAACAAATGTTTTACAGGGTTTAATATATCTGACGATGTAAACCATGTTGGACAACCTGACCATCCTCTCGTTTGGGCTGCTGCATGAGGCGCCTGGTGAGGCATACGCATGTCAAGTTTCCTACTTAAAAAGTATGGAAATTATGTTCAGATTATGACATTCGTTGGCTGTGATGTTGAAGAGGACGGGATGATACCACGCTCATTTAATGAATAGGATTTGGGTGCGTCACTTAAAATGTCATCTTTTGGGATACACTATAGACTACCATTTCAGAGCAGAGGAGACATGCAATCAGTTTAAAGCTTTCTCTTGCATTGACAACGATCGAAACGTGAAATAAAACTTCCAATTAAATACCGTTCCTGGAACTTCAAATTCTGATCATGCTTTCATTTGCGAGGAGCACAAATCAATGAAGGAAAATTTGTCTTTCAATACATTGACGCAGCGAGATCTATGCTCATAGTATTAAATGCACAGATGTTTTAAGACCAGATTCCATTTACCATTTATTTCTCGTAACAAAATCGACTCCTAAAGAATTGCACTAGAAGCCGTCAGGAGGGCGTGATTTGTATCTCAAGTTTGTGTTGTGTTTTACCTGACAGAGGTCAGCAAGATCAGCGCAGCAGCGTCAGCATGAACGAGAGCCGCGAGGCAGCCGCGCGCCGTCAGCAACAGCGCGCTGACCAGCTGAGGCAGGAGGCGCTTGTGCAGGAAGAGAGGCGTAAGCAGGAGCTCTTGATTCAGCAACAGCAGCAGCAGGAGTTCCTGAAGCAGAAGGAAGAGGAGCAGAGGATTGTGGAGGAGAGAGCCAGGAGGCCTACTGAGCCCTCCGAGTCCACTGTGCATGGCAAGGAGGTGAGCGTCAGGTGGTCGATGTCCATCTTGTGTTGGAGTCAATTTTGGTCTCTAACTTGAGAAATATATAAAATTCAATTGGTTGTCATGTGATTCGTGTATCAGCGTGGCAATCAATGTTTTTTTTCTCTATTTTATTTTCTCACTCGTTTCCTGGGAAGGGAACTTGCAGCCAATTTTCACAGATTCTCTCGTACCAATCTCTACAGTTCGCAAATCCTTTGCTGTTCAAAATAACTCTAGCCCTTTAGAGTTGGAATAACGGTTTCATATTTTTTATCTTTTCCGTAGGCCTGCAGATACAAATTATAGCTCATGCTACTATTTGGTGATATTCATTTTCGATGCTATTGATAGTGTGTTGTATGTATGTTGTTACTGTACTTGTATTCTGCGATGAAAAAACTGATTGCAAATAGTTTACAAAGTTATTTTAAAAAAACAGTTTAGAAATTTTTTCGTACAAAGGCATGAGAAAATAACTTCACCACGATAAACTTGGCTTAACTTTGTTCTAGATCCACACTGCCGTCCAGAAGCAAACTCAGAAGGAAATTCAGGGAGACGTTGAGATTCACCGTAAAATTACGGCTACCGAAAGGACAGAAGTTGAACACAAGGCAAAGACCACCGAGCGCTTGGTAGAGGGCAATGTGACCCCGGCCAAACCGCCGTTCTTCACAAAGAAAATTCAGCCTTGCCGCGCTTTTGAGAAGGAAAGCGCTAGGTTTGAAGTCGAATTTGAAGGCGACCCTCGTCCAACTGTGCAGTGGTACAGGGAAGATTTCCCTATCCAGAGCTCGGCTGATTTCCAGGTTCACACATTCGGCGACAAAAGCATCCTGGTAGTACGCGAAGTATTCATGGAAGATTCAGGCATTTTCGCCGCAGTCGCTGAAAACCGCGGAGGTCGCGCCAAATGCTCGGCTAACCTCGTAGTTGAGGAGCGGCCCCAGAGCAGGACCGGCAAAATTCCTCCCAGTTTCAACAAGACCATTCAAGACGTTCATGAGAAGCCAGGTAGCCTTGTGCGTCTCGATGCTAAAGTGAGCGGCACTCAACCTATCGACATTTTCTGGCTGAAGGATGGTCAGAAGGTACTTCAGGATGAGCGCTTCAAGATGCTCTTCGAAGACGGGACGTACACTCTCATGCTGCTCGAGGCTACGGTTGAAGACAGCGGCACATACGAGTGCGCTGCCCTCAACAAGGCAGGAGAAGCTCGATGCTCGGCCGAGGTGAAGGTCGCAGGCCCACAACCCAAAACTCAAACTGCGGCCCCTGCTGGAGGAGCCAATCAAGCTCCTCAGATCGTCGAGAAGCTCAAGGGGCAGGTTGTCCAGGAAGGACAATCTGCCACATTCTCCTGCATTATCTCGGCAACACCAGGTATGAGTAATTCTTAGTTATGCAATTATTGGTAGAATTTCTGGTGAACATACCTCATATGGATGCAAAAAGGAATCCAATGATCTTGTAATTTTTTATAAATTGACCGAAGTGGCAACGATATTGAATTGAGGAGTTTTCGTTTATTTTATTCATTTTTTCCTTGAAAAAACACGATCCAAAAAAATATTTGATAATGCACCTGTCTGATTCTTCCACGATCTTTATTGTGGGCTGGCAAACATTTCAAGTTTGAAATGAAAATATTCCATGATATGAACGAATTTATGAGAAATTAACACACAGTAAATTTTTCTTGGGATAGTGTATCTATTCCGTGATAAATGAATATATTTCAGCAACACTGCGTCCGTATTGATGCCCAATAGCAGAATGAATGGCCTCCACGGGTTGATATTCATCGAGTTTCATGTTTAATTCTACAGCACCGAAGGTTGAATGGTACAAGGCTGGCAAGCTCGTGAAGCAGAGCAAGTTCTTCAAGATGTCTGCCGAAAACGGATGCTACAAGCTCCGCATCACAGAGGCTTTCCCAGAAGACGAGGGAGTCTACGCCTGCGTCGCTACCAATCCTGCGGGCAAAGTGAGTTCTGTTCAATTCTCTTTCTGAAAACTGATTTTGAATCTTCTGTTTTTATCATTAAATATTCTCTGGTAAAATTTAGGCTTGTGCCAAAAAAATCCGTTTATTTTCTATGATGAGCAAATAATGCTTTTGAAAAATATATATTGCAGTGTCACTTCACTATACGCAATTCATCTAGTACTACAACCGTCATAGATTGACCTAAGTCATTTGATGTGTTATCAATGGAGAATTGACCGATTTCGTGTACTCTATTACTCTAGGATTTCATGAGGTGGATATTTTCTCCCCCCCCCCAGGTGAAGCTGGAAGCTCCTCTGCAAGTGCGCATCCCGCAGCAGAAGGAGAAGGCGCCGACGGTGACTCCGCTACAGAGCGTCACGTGCGAGGAGGGGACCGCCCTGCGCCTCAACACCACCGTCACAGGCCACCCCTCGCCCAAAGTCCAGTGGTACCGCGAGGGTGCGCTCATCCCACACTCCAGGGATTTTGAAGTGAGTACTTTGCCTTAATTTTTATATTGATATTAACATTCAACATTTTTATATTCATATTTTTACATTACCATTTTATTAGAATAAATTAACATTTGCTTATTTATGCATTGTCAGTCGTTTGTTAATATTCCATATCCGAGACGGGCTTGAGATGCTGATGGTTGTCACAAAGTCTTTGTCACCCATTATCTGTAATGGTCAGTTTTGGAAGTGGATTTTTCGAGTTTGAAGGATTTCTTAAAATGGTGTTTTTATTCTGAGTCAAAATTGTCTTCAAAAGCACTTTGCGACTTTATATAGAATCGAAAATACACAGTGTTGCATTATTGGTTTAGTTACAAACATTGGATGTCCATTGGAAAATGGTATCTGTGGGAAAATTGGGAAAATACTGATATCCTGTCTAGTAGATTTTCTGAAGTAAATTTTTACATGCTTCTACGTGTTTGCAAAAAATTATCCATGGTTTTTGTTACAATTTAGGTGTTTCAGCCCCTTCCACATGAAAAATTTGACAATTCCGACTAGAAATAAATTAAAGTTTGATTTGCTTGACGTAACACATTCCATAGCAAAGCTGCTACTGTCTTTTTCAGGAAAGTTAACTTGATTAACGGTTTCCCTTTTACCCATCTGTTTTTTAATTGCAATGACAACTCTGTGCGTGTGATGTGTGTGTGGTATTAATCCTGAGAGTAACTACTACGCTCGAATTATTTAGTTCATGATTTTACATACGTCACCAGTTTTTTGGCGTATATTTATTTTTTGCTTACCAAAGCCTCTGGTTCACAAATAACATCGTCAATAATTGTAAATTCCCACTTGAATTAGGATGACAAAATGAACAATTTATAAACTAGGATTTAGTCGCTCAGTGCGCAAGGTTTATTTATGATCTCATTCCTTCGTGTGTCAATCTTAGAATTTTTCTTAAAATTCATGCCGCAATGCTTTCAGTAAAAATTGTTTCTATTTAGTTCTGTGGCTGCCACGACAAATAGCTGTGCGGCACCTGCCAGGGGCCTTTGAACTAGCATCTCTACCAGCGACCGTTAATTCCGAGCAAAGCTCGTGACTAATCTGCTCGAGGCCGTTTATTATAATGTAATAACAGTTCAAAATCAGCAATTTCTTTCTCATGCATTCAGAAGTACCCTCGGTTTGCACGGGCATTGTCCTAGGAATGACGTGCAATCATGCGAGTTGAGCGCAGGTGCGCTGTTCATACACAAAGTTAGCTCGTTCATTATGCAGTAAATAAAAAGTTCGCTCCAAGAAAATACGCACTCGTGTTGGCGCTGCTCCACGGCACCTAATCTTCTCTTAGCCGTGAGCGAAAGTGTCTTCTTCAAAGCAAACCGCTCTTCATTCTTCCTGGTACACAGAAAAAATTATACATTTACAATTGATAGGAAGACCAAAAAACGCGCAATAGTGATCTATTCCCCACTTCATCTAATGGAATTATTTTTAATGCTAAATTACGGAAAATGTTATTCATGTTGTGGATGATGGGCTATGAGTGTGTTAGATGTACTTCCCGTTTTCTCTAAGTTACGTTAAGAAAGTAGACATCACAAGCATTCGACAAGAAACACTTCTGCCCGTGCTTTAAAATTTAATTTTACTGGTACTTCTCAATCGCAGTTGCAAAACTTGTGTCGAACCATTAAGCACGCATTGTTGCCATTTTGCTCATGCTTTTTCTTCACAATAAGCAATAATTTACGTCCATGAACTGATACAAAGTGTGTACTCGGATAGAAAACAACATTTTCCTAAATACACATTTGAGTACCAATTATTTTCGCTCTGGTAGCCCTCAAGCTCAGTCATTAGGGTGAACTACTCCGACATTCTACAGACGATAAAAAACGAAAGTTATTACTCGTGCCACTGTAATGCTGAATTTTTTTTCGAATCCAGCCATTCGATGTAGTGTCTTTCCCGTACCTGGCAGTTTTGCAAACATTATCCTCAAGGTAAAATAGAGACTTAACCTAAATACTCGGCGCCATCATGCTGCACAATTTACCTAATGGAGTTGCGAGCATTAATGGCCCAAATTGGTCGGTTGACTGACTGTAGAACTGTTATTTGGTTTTAGTGCATCATTTGTTAACTGATGAGCGAGGTAGAATTTTCACTTGGAAGTCTCGCCCTCATGAGGAGCATCGCCAACGAAGCATGAACTTGACCGGTATTGCTGCGCGTCATCCTGTCACCTGACGTGGCGCTACTGACATGAGACACTCTAGGTCGCCGACTGACAGAGCACCTCTTTCTGTTAGTGTCACTACTTCTGCTCAAACAATGTCTTTCTCCTTGACATTTTCAAGAACAAACTCATCTTTCATGAGGTTAGAGAGGTCTTTCACGCCTTTGACGCACACTTTAGTTAGAAAACAATACCTGATGTTAATTTTCTTTTCAAATTCCAATTTCTAAAGCGATTCACTTATGGCAGTGGCTCCAAAAATTATCTCGCATCATAGATTTACTGTTTACGTCCATGCGTCTAAAATGACGCCTTTTCTCCTTGCAGTTGGCTGAAACATTCTGAATTGAAAATTCTCTGTAATTCACGCTTCTCATGTTAGAACTTTACCAGCTTTGAGCTCAGCCTAGTTTTTGAATAGTATTCTTATTGTAACAATCTATGTATAGCCCTAAATTACCTCTTGTGTTCTTTTGTGCGTCCTCCCAGATGAGCATGGAAGGCAACGTGGCTGTGCTGGACATCAAAGTGACGTATCCTGAAGACAGCGGCACCTTCACGTGTCGCGCCACCAACCCCGCTGGGCAGGCAGAAACTTCGGCGGTCATCACAGTGCAAAGTAAGGACCAGTAACGTCCTAGTTAGCCTCTTGTCCTCTACACTGGAAAATACTCTAGTACTTCTGAGAGATCTCTTACGTTCTTCACTGTAGAAACCCATTTCGCTGCTAATGCAGATCTTTTTGGTGATTTACGGTGAAATCGTATTTAATATCCTTGTTAATCTACATCAGGGTCCCCACGATACTGGTTTGGCTCTATAAGCCTATTTCTTAATGATCTGCTTAAAGAACAGCTGCCTCGCCATTTCAGCAGGCTTCTAGCACTTCTACCCAACGCTGTTCTACACTGCGGCAAAGGCGAACAGACACGACAAACACCAGTTTACGTTTTTTTCATGCTGCTGAATTAAAGAAGAGGCTATTAAAAATTCAATTATTTTTTGAATTGTTTTTCAGTAAACATCAAATGAATTGCATTGAGTACTTGAGCACACATCAGAACCAGTGGCAACCACGTCAGTTTTGTGGGATTCGTTCTTTTTCGAATGCCGCTTGAAGAACTCTAGTGAAATATTGTTTGTATTGAGTCGAAGAAGAGTGGACTGCCTCTCTCATGTTAGTTTTTGTAAGATTTCATAATTCTCCCTTGTATATGATGGAAACTGATTACTGGCAGATCAATTTTCTATCGCATTCACGTGAGAATTGCAAATAACGTTCTAAGCCAAGCCTAAACTCAAAAAATGAGTAACTTCTCCATTTTACTTAAAATTAATTTTTTTTACGTTCCTGAAATGGATTATAAATCTGAGTTAATATTGTAAGCTATTTTCAATATTCAGTATTCTGTGTCGTCTTGGTGTATAGAACATAAAATATGCCAAGTCGACATGGAGTTCAAGCAAAGTTTTTCTGACATCGATGAATGTTTTTCGACGCATTGTCTTGAGGGTTAAAGTTTATTTTATTGTTTGATGTTGGTTTGATCTTGAGGCAGTCATTTTGTACATCATTATCCTCTCGGTTAAGGTCTGATTTAGTTTAAGTCCGTGCATATTTGGTTGTTGTGTTGTTTCTTCACTACTTTTCAAGTGTGGCCTTGCAAAGGGCCTCTCATGAGCATCATATACTGATTTTCTTACTTCGTTTAAGAATTACTGTTCATCAGTAGACGAGTGATGCTGGATGTTTTCGCTCAACATCTGATAACCATTGCTTTCCTGCCTTGTTAAGTAGTTTATATTTTTATGGGTTCGTGCATTTCCGACATATATACGTGTGGATCATCGCTTCTTGTAAAAAAAGTTCGTTCGTGATCATCCATTGGTCCAGTTGTTGGTACCCGTCGTACCTTTAAATAATTATGTGTAACTATGCTTATGGTCTAAATAAATCATACCCAAGCAACTATGTCAATAGTATCAATGACAACTCTCTGGAAACGTCAGCATATTCAAATGTGATACGTGTGGACACCCTCACCATTCATCCACTGGCCTGCGGCACTTTTGTTTGTTTACGAGAACTAAACAATTTGCATGAAGAGTTCACATCTTTTTGTCGAGTTGCCATATGTCTGGAGCTCGGTGATTACTTTCGAAAGAAAATGTTGGGTTTCGGCTCGTAAGAGGCTTGTGTACGTTGGACGCAGATGTAGGTACAAGCGCACAGATGCCAGATGGTGTGAGTTATATTTAGGGACACTACCAACGCTAGCTCTCCTCCGCCTGTAGCTCTCTGAACTAACACTGATGTCGTCGCACGATACCTTCCACTACTTCACTTCATCGGCTCTGAATTTTTAGCACCTCTAATCGTCATCACTGTTACCATCAAGTTGGTCACGCCAATGTGACCTTGGATTTGTTTCTTTATTCTGTTCCCATATGGGGTTGATTAAATGCAGCGAGAACTATAGACGTAATGCCGGGAAATAAATGTCTTGTTGTTCTCCCGAGTTGCCACATCACAATAAAAGACGAGAGCTTTTAAACGTTGGCCGTCACCAGAACCACAGAGGGAAAATTACGGCTATTGTTGCAATGACTACCACGCCAGCTCTAGTCTTAGTTTTTCACCGTTCACACGCCCATAAGTTGTGAGAAAAAATGCGTAATTTAAGAGCATACGATCACTTCAAACTGCACCGGAGGAGACAAATGGTGGCCTCTGTCCAAGCGAGTAGCTCTTGTACGAGTCGTAATTCCTTACACTCTTAGAATTTTCAAAATCATAATTATATTGAAACCTACGAGCTAACTAAATCTTTACGTACAGTTTTAATGTGTGGGCAGTACAATCTTTTCGCATTTTTTATGGCAAAATCTTTTGCATCCTTTACGTTAGACGCTGTAATAAGCTCCATGGGAGCAAGTTGCTCTGTCTCGTACCAAAGTTACTCTCAGAAGATGTCTAAAAAATCTTGGCAGCTCTGCTGCTGCAGCGCCGCTCGAGCTTACTCTTTTGACCAGAGCAGGGTTTTGGGAGCAACTCTGATAACCTCGAAGGCGGTGCCAATATGCGATAAAAGAGAACTGTTTTAATTAAAATACTGGTGCAAACATTAAGCTTCTTGGCACCTCAGACTGTGGCTACCGACTTGTTACTTGTTCCGAGCGGTAACTGAGAAGAGGAATTTGAGAAAGACTACGAATGCATTCATTTTGAGACTATGCAAAGCTCCACGAACTCTCAACTTAATGAATTTCAATTTTAAAATACAGTTATGCAAAAAGCCTCACCGAATATATGAGAGTTTCTGGAAGTCGTTTCTAGAGGATTCAAGTGAAAGAATAAAGAGTAAATTAAAATATTTTATTGTCAAAAACCTGACGCTGGCGTTGGCGATCAAAAGTCACGCTCAGATGGACACGAGGATGGCAGGCAGCTTGAGAGAAGAAAAGCAGAGCAGGCAGTGGTGGCTTTGGGGTGTTAGACGGCCCGTGAAGAGGGGGAGCCGATGGGGTTGTGCTCCTTAAAATAGATACAGAGTCACAGCGCTGGGGGCACCCGAGTGGGGCCTACACTACCACCTCCAACTCATCGCGTCTCGAATTTTTCTCCACGCACTTCAGTCCCTTTCTTTCAAAGGAAAACGCCTTCAACTTGATCTGCCTTGGAAAAATTTAACAACTTGGTTTGGTTTTGCAAGTTGTCGCTCACAAAGGTCCGATTTTCTAAATGAAGGAGAACCTACACATTTAGTTTGGCCGTGATTTTTGGCTTTTTCCTTTGACAATATTTCGACCTGTCAAATCGTTTTTTTGTCGTTCGAGTTTCGTTATTCCTTCTCCGTTTTGAGGGAACCCCTCGGGCGCTGAGCGTGCGGAAGTTAGGAGAGTGTGGATGTAACTTCAGGCCTGAAAAAAGAAAAAACATTCTTTAATAATTGACAAAACCAAAAAAAAAATAGCTCCACAAAACAACGCTTGATGAAGGGTGCGCTGCGACGACAAGACGGCTCCCTTATAAGGCCGTAAGCAGGGCCCCGCCAAATGGGGAGGACCCTGATCTCCACCCCTCTCTAAATGAGGTCTAAGATCACCCCACACCAAATTGGGAGACTAAACACCCCACTGCCGCCACCCCAGCCTTCCTCGCTGCGGTTTTTGCTCTACCTTGGCGGGCTTTGTTTGAGCGAGTCATGAACACCGAAACCAACCGTGAATCATGCCACCCACTGCCCGTACTCCTCTCAGCACCACCCAGACATTCCTGCATCTCATGCCTTTGACTCATTAATACATATGAGTAACGCACCGTCGCCTCTATTACTGAGGGCCAAAAGTAATGAACAAACTCGATTCAGCTGCACCTGACGACGCAGAATGCGTTTTTTTTCACGAAAATTCGTCCAATTACTTAGTCTTTTGTGAGTCAGGCTGTGCTGCAAATAATTGAAATCACTTTTTATTATACCTTTAGAATTGGAGAGTGAGACGGTAAAAGTCAGTAATAAAAATTTGCTCAGCATGTAGCGAGACTCTCAGACTGAAAAACAATAATGACTTTCTTCTCGTCCAATAAAGTTCGCTTCTAAACAGTTCGAAATAAGCGGAGCAAAATTGTTGGAAGCAAGAGGAACAGTCCCGCCATTGTGCGATAGCGTCTCAAGAAACACCTTTGCAACCCACCGAATATTCTCTAAAGTTAATTCTTTAACAGATGCAAAACTAAATATTGTTCAATCGAACTTTTTAAATTTCTTTAATCCTAGATTGATGGCAATGCATCGTGTGCAGATATACTCGGTCAGAAGTCACGAACATCAAATCTGTTCATCTCTTTCGAGTTAAAAAAAAAGATCTACAAGTCCACCTCCAGAAAGGAGCATGCCGCTATTCTCAAATCCGACTAACATTCCTCAGCGATTCCTTTTCTCCTCACTTCAGGGACACAGTTTACGGACAAATTCAGAGCAAGTTTGTTAAACGTGGCCGAGTTCTTTTCGACTTGCGCTGGAACTTCGCTTTCCTTCATTCACAAACTTAGTCACTTTTGAACTCCTCACACGTTTCTCTCAACAGAAGGAACTCATGTTTTTAGATAATTTTTTCTCAAACCCAAAATAGATTTTCCACAAATTATCTGATGAAAGCGGTATACCTCTTTCCATTCACACCCCATGTTCGCTTTTTCACTACGTTTACTCACTGCTTCAAAGATAGCTGACAATGTTTACTCTGCTCACTCGTCACATCCAACACTGACTCATGACCAAAAAGAGCCAGTTCAGCCAGGCCTCTTTGACACATGAACATTTCCGCTAAATACGCGTCAGCCTAAGTACCATAACCAAAATAAATCTGAAGAAATAACTTTCCAAAAATCCTTAGGTGTAGAATTTCATAAAAATTCCAAGAATTATGACTCTTGCCTTACTGCAATATTTCAAGCACCTGAAAGGAGACTCTGAGGAGTCTCTCAATGCAACTGCCGCCCCTAGCCCGACATTCACTACAAAAGTCGCGCCTAAATTCGTTGATGACACTCGTGCAAACTACTTGCTGACGTTCCCAGAGTTGTTATTGGTTGAGAGTTGAATGCGAAATTTCCACGTGCAAAAAGTATGGAGAGGGTAGAGAAGTTGAAGAATGTAATTTTATGTCTCATCGCTAAAGTTTACAACTTCTTTGATGAAAAATATTCAAATTTCAGTTTAAACACGGTCTGCAAGTTTTACCGGGCCTATTTTTACCTAGTGAAGGATGTGAAAGATGTAAAGCAAAAAGTACGCAAAATCTTGGTAATTTTTCGTCCACGCCGATGATCAGTCAGCCTTCGTTCGCTTGTACCCCCAATGAATCATACCATCCTCACCTCCAGGTGCATAGTGAGCACAGCTTCCACATTACGTGCCCCTAACCTAATTATTGAAATTTGTGCTGTTCTCTACGGTATTGGAAGCTTTGTATAATGTTTAATTGCTGTTTTTATTCTATTATATAATGATCGAAAACCAGAGGTTGAGGCTCATTCATATTGATATTGTCTGCCGATAAATCGTAGTGTTTGATGCGAATGAAGTCTGAAAAGGTTTTGTATTTAAAATATTCTAAAATAATTTTTGTCAATTTTTCACGCTAAAATTTACAGCTAAATTCAGGGTTTAGCTCGTCAATCTCTTTTTATGACTTTGTTGATCTATTTCATTAAGGTCTTATTGCTTGCTCGTGTGTAGTTTGAAAATCGGATATTCTAGAACGAAACCAATAACATTCAATTGTAAACGTCATTTACCTTGAGTGCATTACGAATTTTAAACTTTTATGTAAATAGCTATTGATTTACTGCAATGTAAAAACTAGAAAGTGCTCATGTTAAGGTTCTGCAGCCCAGACCTGAGTAAAAGAAGCAGTTGACTTACCTCAGGAAGAGCTGAGCTGTGCTCGGCCTGTCGAAGGCCAGGACGCAAGCTGTGCAAACACACGTGTGCTGTTGGCTCTATCTCGGCACACTTGTCTGCCGTGGCGCTCGAGCTATATTCCAGATAACGCAACTTGCGCCTCTTTGATGTCACTTTTATTTATGGCACTTCTGTCACTCACGTTAATGGCGCTCCTGTCAGATTTATCAGAGCCACTTCAATTGGTGCTCGCTCAGAGCTTCGGTTATTCGCTTCAAAAACGTCGGCTGAGTTTTAATTTGGGAATTATTTACCTGTTTTCAGGATTTAAGGACCGTATGTTTGCTTCTTATGGAGCAGAAACAACATTCCGTAACATGCCTTTGTGCTTGATGTTTGCATCCGATGGCCAGAACGGGATTGCTTTTCTTTGACGCCGAACAGAAGCTTTAGTCACAACACATTAGTCAGCCACCGATCAGACGAGTCACAGACGCGAATCTTCGAGCGCTAGGTGCACCCAACCACACACTGACGCCTCCAATGTTACACTGGCGAGGTCTCCCTCAGGCCCAGTCTTTTGAAGGCAGCGCCTCGTGCCCTCTCCCAGCCCTTGCTTTCTCAGCCCCCTCTCCAACACCTCCCTCTCTCCCTCTCATCACCCTCTCCTTCTCCTCCCTCTTACTTTGCTCACCTCAACACCACACTCCTTTCCCACTTGCATTCTTTTGCATCATTCTTATGATTATTCTTCCCTTCCTTCTTATACCCTCTTTCCTGTTCGTCCTCCTAAGCTTCCAACATAGGATGTCTGCCTTCACGATTTCCCTTTGGTTTTCCATTTCTCATGCAGACCAGGCTGTCTATATAAGCTCTCCCTCTGCCAATGTGAGTTGCTTTCCCTGTTCGCTACTCTCACTCTCGTCAGTTACATTGCCTCGTTTTCACTACTCTCAGACGATGCCTTTACTCCTCCCATTCCATCAACAGTTACTGCTATTATTTGCATTCTGTTACGAAACGCTGACTCTTACTACTTACTTTTTTATTGTTTTTAGCTTTTATATTCCGTATTGCTGCTGCTTCTATTCAATTAATGCCATGTTCCATGATTTGGCTTCTTTCGCATTCAAGCTTCCTACTTTGTTCGTCTCATTTACTCGAAGAATAACATTTTCGCTCAGAAATTTCCCACTCATAACTTCAGTAGCGCACTCGTTGGCAGCGGTGCAGATGTCTCTCACGCATCAAAGACGACGTAAGTCTCTGCCACTCATCTCTGCAACGCTCCACCGATCTGTCCAGTTGTGAATGCCTGCCTCTGAACTTTTTTTCACATATCTGCACATGCTGATGAATTTTTGCCTCGATCCTACGTTCACTGAAAATTCGAACAGAGTTTCTACTGCCTTTTTTGTTTTGTGCTTTTGTGGTCCGCACCACTGTCTTACCTAGTCTACTGTACTTATTTGGCTTCGTCTTTTAATCAAATATTCACTGATTTTGTTCCTTTTGTCTCTTCATTCATTTTCACACGGCCCGCATGATTGTTTCCTTAACTTTTATAATTTAATTTACCCACAGTGCTCATTTCTACCTCACTCTTTTCCTCCATCTGGCAAGAAAATTTTCTTCCTTTTTGTATTTTCTTTATTGCATTTTAATTATCCAGTGCTTTTGCTACACAGCCTGCCCGCACACTCTTCTCATCACCTCTGCTCGTATCCACTCTGTTCGCATCCAACCTGCTCGCATATTCTCTTCACCTATGGTCGCACACTTCCCTCATCACACACGGTCGCATCCACTCTGCTCGCACACTCCCCTCATCACACATGGTCGCACCCATCCACCTTTCTCTCACCCACCCATCACCGCTGCTGCTCGGCACACGGAAGGGCGCCTCTGGTGATGCGGTTGCCAAGTCACGCATCATTGTTGCGTGCGTGATAACAGGGGTGAAATTTATGATAGACAAGGAGGGAGCGCCTCCAGGGGTGGGCTCAACATCAACACTATTTGCTTGAATATTTTCGCTTCACACTTCTCAGGTATTTCGACAGGGAAACTTTAAGCCGGAAGCGAGGAAAACCGAGCGAATTGAAAGACTAGATCGCGTTTTCTGGTTTTAATTCAGTTTTTAAAACTTATCTTCATGAAAATGTTTCGTTAGATCTTCCTAGCACTTTTTGTGCTGTGGAAAGAAAATTAATAGACTTTAACGACTAGCAACGTAATGTTACTTTGTTAGTTTTTTACATGATGCTTTGCGTCTCTACTGATCAATTTTGAATGGTTTAAATCGTGGCGCCTTGAAGGTCTTCCACGAAATTAAATTTACGTACCCGGAAAAAACCTTGCACCTTGAAACGCACGAGTCGGACGAAATTTATGGTTACGTTTTATTAATCCTCAAAATAAAAGTCAACTAATACTAAAAAGACCTTCTGTAACTAACAGGAGCAATATTACATCATTTTGTGTGATAGGAACTGAGGTTAATAGTACCACCCTTTTTAAGCAAAAGAGACACGAGGTAGTAAATTATTTATTTCTAATGTAAAAACTCATCGTTGCTGTGCATTGCATAACTAGGATATGACATGCTAATCATTACGCAGAGGTAGTGGTTAATATGCTCTGCAGTGGCAGCGAATCAACGAGAATGTCTACGCATCTGAGAGCGGCAGAGTGTCTATTGCGTGCATGTATCTACAGCGTTTCTGATACCTAGCAATATTGCACATAATTTGCCTGCCACAGTGAAATCATCCGTTCCCACAGGTGTGCAAGCTATTACTTCCAACTTCGAGAAAGATGCACTGGAAACAGAATCGGGCCCTGTAGAATTTGGATCCGAACACTTAGTGCCTGATGCCTCAGAAGATGATATACCATGGCGTCGAAAGCGGTCGACCCTACGACCTGTTCGAAGAACAGCCACGGATGAAGAAAATCTTCCTGTGAGCGCTCCTACCGATAAAGTGTTCGACGTCGAGCTTAAGCCTCTACCCAGGCGGTTACCACGTTTGACAGATCTTAGATTCCTTCTTCCTGAAGTAAATCTTAAGAAGTCTCAGCCCAATGTGCCCTCTACTCAGAAATTTGAGCTGGAGAAAGTTCAACTGACGCCTTTCGACAAATCCAAACAGAAAATATCTCCTGCAGACGATGTTCCTCCTCTCATACCTCAAGATCAATTAATCACAACAACTCCCACAATCAGTAGCCAAAAACTTACGTCAGAACCGCAAAAATCGCCTGAAATTACTCCAAAACAAAAAAAGCCACTGAAGCGTATAGACTGCAAAGCCAAAAACATCGAAATGGTGCCGCCATCGTTTGAATTTCCGTTGCAGTCATTGACGGTCGATGTCGATCAGCCAGCTGTATTTAGCTGCCGCGTATTCGGACATCCTCCTCCAACGCTAAACTGGTACAAAGACACAGAACTGCTGAAGCATAATGATGACACCGTTATCGAGCTCAAGAAAAACTTCACCGCTCTGATCCTCCATAAAGCTTCGCTTACGGATGTTGGTCTCTACTGCCTTGAAGCAGAGAATGCTACAGGCAAATGTACATCGTTTGCTACCCTCTCCGTCCGAGGTAATGACGCCCTCTTGCTTCGTCGTCGAGTGTTGGACCGCCCGCTAACCCAAGCTGAATTCCGCTGTTTTTGCGTCCTTAATTTAACTTGCAAATTCTCCCTCGTCCGCCTGTGCGTGTGCTTATGACGCTTTTTACATCTAGGAGATTTAGGGTTTTCGTCAATACAATCAAATGACCGTGAGATTAACTCTAATTTTTGTAGTTTAGAACATTTTGCTTGTACATTGAGTCGTATTATTATTCAGCAAATGTTTATTAAATCCCGTTGATTTTCAAATTAATTTTTCATTTGTAACCTTCCATTATTATATTTTCATCAACGTTTGTGAGTAACATTTTAACGTTTCTCAAAGTGATCATTTTATTATACATTCAAAACATGAGTAAATTAAATCTTCGGAGTAAACGCCGTAGAGTTTAATCCCTCCCATCCTCAAAATCGAGTCGCTCTAAACATGTATCACTGGAAGAGTAAATTTCATATATCACTGGAAGTATGGTAGTTGTGTACGTTGCAGTCCACAAATAACCTCATTTTTTCTCTAATGGTGTTTTTTTTAAACGTTTCTTTCGCATAATCTGCAGTCGGAATCATCCGCTGTCGTATTCTCTGTTGTAACGTTGACTAACTTGTGTTGCAACATGTAACCCTTAATATTTTATTGCTAATTCAACAACAGATTTTCCTTTCATTAATTGTTCTTATATTATTCGGTTTGTTGATTTGCGATATCCGTTGTGGTCGCTGGCTAAGGAAGGGAAAGCAAACTGCTACAAATCATTTCATAGCAAAGCATAAATAGCAGAAATTCATCAAATATTCGATGCCCCGTGCTGCACCGTCCATCATTGCTATCATGTCAAGAAAGTTTAACTCGGAAGATCTAACAACGTATAAATAATCGAAATCATCGCCAAGACCGGCCTGTGTCTGGCGGGGTGCCCACGCCCAGCCGCTAAGGGTTGCAGAGCTCAGTACTCAGGTGGACAGCGCAGGGGATGGTGCTGTGCTCCTTTGTGCCTTTTATCAACTTACAATGTTTTCATGGCTATGTAAGTTAACTTTGGTGCCTTTTTAAATTTTATATAAACCATAACAAGCTGCTTCAAGCTCCAGCTAATGTACATTAAGATTTGATCCTATTTGAATGATGTACTCGTTCAGTCGTAGGATTATTTTCAATATTGATGCTCTTGCTGCAGAAAGATTTTATCCTTCAGCTCTCTTTTGATGTATTTTAGGAGATACATTTTATGCTATGCTGGATGTTCTTGAATTTTTTGTGCTAAAAGTTGGATTTGATTTTCAAATGGAAGTGAGAATTCAAATTCAGTCGGAGAGGAGTGCCTAATTTTGGCAAATCGCCTATCCTTAACAGAGTTAAATCTTAATTTTTTGTGATTTTTAATTTAATTTCAAGTATTTCAGAGCATGCAGGATAAAAGAGGAGATTATATTTTAATGTTTTTATATATATCGAATACATATTAGATTCATAAATGTATGACCGCATGAAGTTGGTGCTGGTAACCATCTTTTCTAAATGATCCACTCAGACCAAAGAAATAAATGTTCCGCAATGAAGTATTTGTAACTATCCATGAAGGATTTACTTAGTGTCGTTTGTATTGTCTTCAGGATTCAACGTGCAAAAGTTGTAGAAAAATAATCGCTAACGTCTCTTCTTCATATCAAGGAATTACTGGACTAGGTTGAACGTTTTCAGCGATGGATTTTTGATCTCAATCCGATCTTTTGAAAATATTTGATTGTTTTGTTTATTGTCCGTTAACTCCTTACTTATCTCTACCCATTTTATTTTCGCGTATGGGGCTATCATGTGTAACTCAATTGATGTATAACACAAGTGCACATCACTTCTGATCATTCTTGAAGCAAGCATAAATTCGATCAAATCCTCTAAGTGCGCCCGTAGTTTTTTTTAGCGTAGTTTCTGACGAAATAACTTATGGCCTCATCGCAAATGAGAAGCCAGTTATACGTGCAAATATACAGGACGTAAAGCAAGCTGCTTCCACACAAAGGTCAGATCAGCGTCTGTTTTCACTGCTCAAATTCAGAACTCTGATTGAAGTCAGATAAATTGAGCTCATTGCAAGCAATTGAACAGTAATTCGAATCACTGGGGATCATTTGTGGGCCAACTTGAAACTTCTAAAAAATTCGTCGAATTATTATTTTTTAAAGTTATGCAACAAACCTAGAGAGTGAGACCCGTTTGTTTGTTGCCCTTTTTTGTTAAAATGTCGGCTCCGTCTTCTGATTAACGCGGTAGCACATTGATCTGATTCAGACGTTCAGGGACTTTTGATGCAACATATGTTCTGCGCTCATTTTCCTCAGTATTTTAACCTCATGAACAAGGGCCGTTGGAAGTTCACGCAATGCAGCGCAACGCTTACTCGATGCTAAAATGTTCTCTGAATTTTTTCTGCCCAATGAAAATATGAAAGGGGGTAAACTTTTTTCTTAGTTCGGTATAATTTTTTCAGCTATGCTTACACACCTTAATTATAAAAAGTGTAAAAATCTCATGAAGCAGAAAATTTTTTTCAGTTCGTGACTTTTCCAGTATTGAGCTGTACTACTATTTTTTACTTCAAGAACGAATTTAAGTCATCCGTGATGACACTACATGTTTGAGACCTCAAAACACAGTCCCTTTGAACTCAGTGCTGTTGCCATCGCTCCTACAACACAATTTAGGCGATTTGGAGTCCAAAACTTCGACGCTACTCCAGAGGAAAAGCGACCCCAAAACTTAGATGTTAGCATCAAATAATAGCGTTTGATTAATACTCTGGGAAGAATTTTTTACGGTGATAAATACTCTTTAAAATGAATTTAATACTCATTTTCTGCTAAGACAGATATACATTTTCCGCTGATACAGTCAAATACAGCGCCAGATAAATTCTTCATCTTTTTACTGTGTTTGAATGGGAATATCTGAGAAAGGAATCATTATTTGCCGCCTACTTAATTTCCGTTGTTGGCAGCACATATATATTGTTTGAATTTAACATTTTTTTCCTCCTTGGTCGATTTGATGTTGGGAGTTTTACGTATTGAGAGCATTGAGTAACTTTGAGGATTCTATCATTAGAATAGACAAGAGTGCTGTTCTGTAATTCGTGAACGGGTTTTTCTAAAAACAAGTAAATAGGCCAGAGCTTTCTGTCCTGAAAAGCTTTTAAGCAGTCGACTCCTATTTGGCTGACGTGGCTTTAGTAGAGGCAGCTGCTCCACGTAACATTCGTCTCATTCATTCGGAGATCTCGAAATGGAAATGTTTTCTTCCCTGATTTTAAACGCAATTATTTGATTCTAGAGCTTGTCAAGCGCTTGTTGGTAAAATTTTGGAACCCAGTATGTCAGATTCTATTACCACTGATATGATATATTTCCTCTCAGCATTTTTTGCCGTGATTTGACGGGGGATAGGCGCAAAATTTTATTGGACAATCCTTGAATATCTAATGTAGTTTTGAAGCTTTAAAATTAAGTTTTTTTTGTGTTTCCAATGTATTATTCCATAGACATTCACTACATATGCTAGCGAGCTTCGTATTGTTTTCAACAACTTTTCAAAATTCACTCTGCCCGATCTTCCAATTTACAGAAATAATACTATCGTTATTACATGTTTTCACGAAGTTTGAAGCAGACCACTTAAAAATATAGCTGAGACCCCTTGTTCAGTTTTGTGACGTCTCTAATTATACGAGTGACCCGCCCGAGCGTTGGCAGCGCGCCACACACCTCCCTCTCTTGTCACGAGACTAGAGGCCTGCATTGTGCTGCTTTACTCTGCTCCTTGCCGAGTTCATTGCATTTATTCAAGCAATTTGTGCCGTGATATGACGGTGGTAGGCGAAATATTTTACTGGACAGTCCATAGAAATCTTCACTTGAATTGCTTAGGTGCACGACCGATAGCTCAAGAGTACAACAATTTGCATGGAAATGGTAGAGATGTAAATAAAAGCTGAGCCGAGATCTGCAAAGGTGACCTCGAGCAAAGCCCTCAATCCTCGGTCAATGCATGAGACTTTTTCAGTTGAAACTGTGGTTAAACTCTGCAAATTTAGCTTTCGTTTGTATTCTGCCTCTCAATTGGGTACAAATCCTTTGCAGATCTCGCCTCGGCTTATACTTCTCTATCATTTCCATGCAACTTTTTGTACTTTTGAGCTATCGGCCGTGATGCGTGGGGCTGTACCTGGATCGCGTACTTTTTTCGCATATTTTAAAGTTTCTGTTCTGTGCGCGTGTGTAAAGTTTTTTTAACTCCCGAGCAAAAGCCTCAAACTTCGGTCAACACACGAGGTTTCTACAGTAGGGGCTGTAGTTAAACTTAGCTTTTATTCGTCGTCCTTAAGTTGGGTACAACTATTGTATTTATGGAATCAGCTTCCATAGGAGGTAGGTGTAAGGTCCTGAGCTTGAAGTTCGGTAGAACTTCTTATGTTGAATAAGTAAAGGGTTTTAGTGCGTAACATATTTAAATTAACTTCGGCCTTTTTTCAGAGCCTATTACGTTTTTGTTCAACTTTTCTTATCTTCCACTAACTTCCTTCCATTTTGCTGTTTCTATGCGCTGAGTGTGGATACATATTTTGTGCATAAATTCCCCGGGCCAATCTTTCTATATTAAATGATTCCTTCCTCTTTCATTTCTAAAATATATTTTTTTTGGCTAGGTAGTCATAAAATGAAAATAACTCACTCATAATACAAAATGTCCTAATTTGTACTTCTTCCTTTACTTTAATTCAAGCTAGTTACACATTCACAGGCTATGAGTGAGCTGATCAAATTGTTTTGCAAGCGTCATACTTTGAGGCTCTACAGTTTACTCGCACTGCTCATATTCCCTATACAGAAAATATTCCTCATTGTACAATCGGTTCTAAGAGCGTACAGATTAACATCAGTCGGCTTGGATATGTAGTGGAACAGTCTCGCAACGCCTCAATCACTGGCTTCTTGGGCCTTGCTTTCATCTTAGTCAATTAAGACGCAACATACCAATAATCGAACAAATCTGAATTCAATTAGGCAATTATTCTAAAATAAAAACTCGTAAAAATTGAGGATATCTACTTTTGAAGGAAGTTTGGTCTGGCTGAACTTGAGAGTTATTGCACAACATTGCGAAGT
This sequence comes from Platorchestia sp. MABIK, assembly GCA_014220935.1. Classification (NCBI taxonomy): domain Eukaryota; kingdom Metazoa; phylum Arthropoda; class Malacostraca; order Amphipoda; family Talitridae; genus Platorchestia; species Platorchestia sp. MABIK. The sequence continues at coordinate 38,677 of JACJUY010000474.1, read as the reverse complement.
GCTGAAACGGATGGCAGCTCGCTCATGATTCATATCTGATTGCTTTATTATTTGTTGAAATGCGATGTTTACCAATAATTGAATGACGCGTGACTGGTCAGCTGGCAGTTGAGCAAAACGTTTGCTTTCAGTTGATAAACATGACTATATTTCATTTGAAATCGAAACAGTTTGATTTTGATCGAGCGTGTTGTGAGCGTCCGCATTTCGCTCACAATCGTTGGATAATTGATCTCGGGCAGTATTTTGTTTCATTAGCTACGTCCCCAATGATATTTTTCTTCGCTGGGCTCTGCACTCTCGTAGGCAAATTGCGCCGCTTGCGTAATACTGAAAGAAGAAAAGTAGCTCAAATTATTGACTAAGCTTTTTATATTAGGATTATATAATATTTATATTATGCCTAATCCTTTTTGGAATACGTATTGAATAATACCTATTCCAAACCTGCTTTGCATTGTTCAAGTGCGTGATTGGTTGATACTGCGCTTGTCAGTTTTCGTTATATTAACCTATCGAAATAATCATCTAATTTTTTTCTGGAATCTTTTGCTTTAAAATTTGTATGCTGAATGTGATTGAGAAATCACAATTGTTTCCTTTACTTGGTTTTGAATTCACCGGACACACGTAGTTTGTGAATTCAATGTTTTCATTATGAGCGTTCATTGTAGGGAATTTTTTATATTCGTCTTGTAATGATGAAATGAAACTTCAAAAGATTCTAAAATTGTCTCGTCGTTCGTTTCAACGGAGCCCAACTAAATTAACTGGACCGAATAATGAATTTATTATTAGGTATGATTGAGTTCACATTTGTTTGTAGGGGTACAGTACAAACCTAGAGAAAGAAATTAGACGACGTGCATCTTTCAACAAAGCTATAACTGTAAACTTTATTTTGCCGCTCAGGGAGTTCTCACAAGCCTCCTCGAGGAGAGGCGCCGGTGTTTGTGGAGGTGCTGCAGGGGCAACGGGTAAACCACGCCAATCCTGCAGTGCTGACGGCGAGGCTCACTGGCCATCCGCCCCCGAGAGTGGTGTGGTTCCAGGGCTCCAGAGAACTTCCCAACTCTCCGGACTTCCGCCAGGAGTTCGATGAGGCGAGCGGCAGGGTCACCCTCACCATCGCCGAAGTGTTCGTCGATGACCAGGGACCTTACAGGGCCGTGGCCGTTAATGAGTTAGGCAAGGACGAGACCACCGCGTTTGTGGGACTCAAAGATCTTGAGGTTCTCGACAGGGATGAGCTCCGACAGGCGCCTCGCATCACTGAGCCTTTGAAGGCAAACGTGATCACTGCACACTCGGCTGTTGACATGACGGCCAAGTTTGAAGCCTTCCCTCCGCCTACCATCAAGTGGTACAAGAAAGGCAAAGAAATAAAACCTTCAGTTGAGTTCAACATCGAGCGTGAGAGCAACCGGACAAAGCTTCATATTGAAGAAGTTTTTGAAGACGACTCCGGAGAATATGAAGTGAGGATCTTCAATGATGCGGGTGAAGCAAGAACTGCTGCATCACTGGTCGTGCTTAGTAAGTATCATCGACCTTTTTTTAATGAATAAGGTGTAGATTTACTTAGTCCTAATTTTATATTCTTTAAACTATCGTTGCTACTGGTCAGATCCTATAGTGGTTTACTTTATTTTCAGCATTAAAAGGATTGCTTGTACGAATTTTTATTAAAAAACTGAATGGGAATCTAAAAGAAAAAGGCCATTTATCGTAGCATTCCGAAGTAAAACGTCACATGTCAGTGAATTTGCCACGAGAGCATTCAATCATGGAAATACAGACTCAGCTTCACAAATGTACGAACAAAAGCTATTAATGGATTAGAGTATTCAGGTTCATTGAAATTATTTGGAAATTATTATTCAATTTTTTAAGCGGCAAATGAGTTCTTGTTTATGGTTTTCGTACCATTCGGCGTTAATGCTAAAGGAATGTCACTATTTGCTGTGCAGAAGCGGAGGAGAAAGTAGTTATGGAGCCTCCTCAGTTCACGAAAGCTCTCGCTCCTCAAATCGTTCCCGAAGGAGAAGTTGCTATTCTCGACGTCGAAGTTCGAGCGATGCCTGAAGCTTCGTTCTCATGGTACCGCCACGGTATCAAAATCACCGATGATGAGGAGCTCGAAGTCTCCATTACCTCTGAGGACAACAAGTCCCGTTTAGTCATAGGGGAAGTTTTTGAAGACGACAGTGGTGACTACAGCGTCACGGCACAAAATGAGGTGGGTCGAGCATCGTCGACTGCCACTCTTCTTGTGGAGGGTGAAGGTGCCTCAGAGGCGGTCGCGCCCAAATTTGATCCATTGCTCACCCCTCTACAAGTGATGGATGGACAACAAGCCCGCTTCACATGTCGTGTTACTGGCACTCCCACGCCTCAGATATTTTGGTTCCACGAAGGAAGACCCATCGGCCATCACAGAGAGGTGAAAGTGCTCCAGAGCCAAGATGGCCGCGTGGGTCTCGTGATCAGTGAAGTGTTCCCTGAAGACGCCGGCGAGTACACGTGTGTGGCGCGCAACAAGGCGGGCGAGAGCAGGTGCACTGCCGCCCTCACTGTTGAAGGTGAGAATCTTGAAATCTTAAAGCGAATATACTCGTGCTCGTGCGTGGAAGTTGATGATTGTGTTATTGCTGTTATCTCTCTTTTACTTCAATTCTCGTGCGTCTACGTAATAGGTGTCTGGCAGCATAGCACATGAGGATAGATTGCCCGACTTTTTTCTGCCGCAATATTCTATTCTCCTTTTTGCTCGTGCACGTTTTTTATTGAGTTTCTAAGAAGTGTGGGGTAACGTACAGCCTTATTGAAAGTCGCTAGTTTTACCGATTTGCTGCTCAGCTTATGTATGCTCGTTTTGGCTTAGTACAATGGTTCTATTTTGTGAGATGAACTTTTGCACTGAATTAATCCGAGGACCTGTGTTTAATATGGGTCCTAAATCTTTCCAACACATCCTATTCAAACGTTTGTTCACACAATTTACTTTCGGAATTCAAGCCCTTTAAAATTCCGTTTGTTTTATTAAATGGAACAAATAAGCTTGGCAAGAAAAATTCGTTCGACTAAATAGGAAATAAATTTCCTTCATTTTAGGAAGAGCATTGCTTTTCGAAAATTATATCGATTTTCGGGATTTTATTTGTGGTTTTTTGGCGGTGCATAAAATCTTCAAATCGGAAGCGCAATTCATAATTTCTAAGGTGTGCACATGTAAAACTGATCATTGAGATAAGAGCAATTTCCATGACAGATAATACGCAACAAATACTTATCTTTCAGCTTCGTGGTTCTATAAGGATATATCAAATGTGCCTCTTTCTCGTCCACAGCGTACGAGTACACGCCTGATTCTGAAATCTCAACCTTAGTTTCTCCATCGGAGAAATTGCCTTTGCAAGACTCTATCACTGAGGAAGAAACAATCGACACAGAGAGGGGCAGCAGCAGTGACTCTGACTTCTCCGAGATCGGATCATCACCCGAGTTCGTGGAGCGGCTGCCCCCGCGTGTGGAGGTGGCTGAGGGGAAGCCCACAAGGTGTGTGGGCGCCGCAGAGGACGGCTTTCAACATGCTGCTTGCGATGCGACCCATCGATGGGTCGTGCTTTCCTTCCTGCTGCGGAACGACCCATCGATGGGTCGTTTGAAACAGTTTTGACAAGCTTTTAAAGTTAATGGTATTTAATGGTTCCAGTTAATTTTTGGTATTTGTTAAAATGCTCACAATTTTTGGCTTTAAGAATTGAGTTGAATGTTGAACTTCAGTTCAACCCATCGCAGTCAACGTGTTAAGCTTATGGCTCCTAAATTAACTTAAGTGTTAAATTGCCGAATTTGTTGCTCTTTTCTGTTGTGTGAAGGTTTAATAGATCATGGAAATGTAAGTGTTACGTTAAGACCTCTTATCTTCTTCAGGAAATACACTTTGGGATTTAGGATTAGTCGTCATCTCAGGTTGTTAGTTAGGAAAAATACTATGGCTCGTATATTGACATCAATTGAGTGGCGCATTGCTTAATTTGTTGCTCGTTTCTTGTAAATGAAATTTTTGTTGCCTGGAAATGTAGACGAGACTTTAAGGTCTCTAATGTCCTTCAGTCGAGACGCTCTGTGATGTAGGGTTTATCATCTCACATCATTATTAAAGAACGAGTTTTGTGCTTCATGTTGCTTCGTTTTGCATGATTCAGTATTTTTATTTTCTGCCAATGCAATTAGATTAAAAATTTTGTTCGATTGAGAATTATTTCTACCAGCCAGACATCCATTAGATAATTGATCATAGGCTTGATTTTTTTATAGATCTTAATATTACATTAAAACGTTGAAAGATACATGAAAATTTATCGTCATCGTTGTTTTCGAATGTTGATTTGAATTTAATTTCCTTGCGAATTTTCAAATTTTGCGTGGAAGCGAAGTGCCTGATAATTTAAGAGTATTATAGTTTCATTCAGATCTGTTCTTGTGAGCTCCTTCAGAAACCAGTAGGCGTCCAAATAATATTGTTTATTTTTGCTTTTGAGGAGTATTAACACGCAAGCCATTTATCGTATACTATGAGCAAACTTTTAATTTTTAGTTCGTGCCTTTAACTAAATTTCATTGCTGCAGAGTGCTTAGTTGAACTTATTTTTGAAACTTATAAGAGAGTATTTTTGGCCCAGATTACTCACGAAAGTTATGGGCTACCCTCGGCCCACTGTGACATGGCACATGGATGGCCAGGCAGTGAGGGTCAGTGAGGGCCTGACCCTCGAGAACTACGAAGACGGTACGGCGTCGCTGAGTTTGCCCGCGGCCGGGATCGCTCAGTGCGGAGAGTACACCTGCGAGGCGCAGAACAGGAACGGCGTGGCCACGTGCACCACGCTCTTGTGTGTGGTGCCCTCTGGTAGGCCTGCCTGGCCCTCACGCCAACTTTCTTAACATGAATATTGCAAAATTATCTAGAGTTTAGTCTGCCATACAAAATGTGGAGCGTGTGAAAATATGTGAGATAATGAGCATACATTGAGTATTTGTTGTATATTGCCGAGTTTTGCTGATGTGCTTTTTCATTGTTTAACATATAATTCACCATCTTCCTTCCACAGAACGTTCATGGTGGTATCTGCGGTTCTTCTTACACTATTCTATATTTGTGTGTCCATAATTTCTCTTTGGTGTTCTGCTACTTCTCTAATTATGTCTTCTATCATTCATCCATTTCATCGCATCATGTCACCGTCATTGGGGAATTAGGCTTTTGGTATATTTGGCCTTTGACATAATGATCTTGAATATCGCTTGCTTTTATACTGTGCTGCTACACTTTGCTTCATTTTGGATGTGGTGACAGATTATGATGAAATAAATATGACTCACAAAAAAGATTTGAATGAAAATGAAGATTTGTCTTTGCAGAACATTCTGAGGGCACCAGCAGCAGCTATCGCAAGCCCGAGTGGGTGACGCGAATGGAGGAACTGAAAACTCAGATGCAAGGTAGGGTGGGAGGAGAGACTTCAGTGTTGAGTGCTACTCACATGAATGCCCAAACCCGTGTCTTGTCTGAGTCTAACCCTCGGCCAGATCAACTTCAGAGGTCAACAGCAGGACCATTGACTTTGGTGAATAAACCCTGTGTTGTCATGAAGAAGACTGCTCAAACGCTTGGTGTGCAAGGCTTGAAAGCCACCCCGTGTGTTGTTGCTTCTCGCTCTCTCTCTATTGGCCTCAACTCTTTCCCTGCTTCTGTGAGTTCTTGCACTTCTTCTGAGAGTCTTGCTGTTACGTGCTCCATTTCTCAAGATTCTTTGAATGCAGTCCGCTACTCTCAATCAGAAATTGATTCTTCTGAGTTCGGGAGCAGGACAACCATGGTAGGAAGCACCGCCGCGTCCACAACAACCTGCTCTCACACAGACAAAACGGGTCTGGCCTCGAGCTCTGTGTCTCTTGGGGACCTTTCTATGGGAAGTGACTCCGTCTTCATTTCAGAGACCGAAACCCTTAGTGACATGGGCCGCATGAACGATCAACTCTTCCAAAACACTCTCATTAACTCTACATACTGCCCAAATCCCGGCAAAAGTGGCCCTCTTAGCCCTGGCGTGAAGCATGTTCACTTCTCCATAGAAGGTCATGAAGCTCACGATAATTTTGCACAGTCTGTGTTGACCGATTACCTCAGTTCGCATCGCAATTCTATTTCGCAATTTATCCAGTCCCTGAGCAACGAGGCTTCTCCAGCTGATGACGGTCCTCAAAATGTGATCGAAAGTAAGAAAAATTTCACGTCTTCTATTCCCTTGCAATTGAGTATTTCGTCTTCTACTTCAATGAAAGAATTGCAAGGAGCAGCTGAAGACGTGGGAGAAAAATTTCAGTCTGTTGATGAAAATGTAACGATAGTGTCTCGATCGTTACCCAAGTCGGAATTTGTTCAGCAGAAGTGTGACGACGTTAGATTAGAAAACACCAACAAGGAGCTAAACAGTCATGAAGTAAACAAAACAGAAGACATCTCTGAACTGAAGACATCATCAGTTGACTGGAAGTCTCTACCTGGGTCTGTGAGTGCTCCCTCGACACCTCGTCTAGCTCGCAGCACCTCGATTCGTTCGCGCTCAACTTTTGTATCGAAAGGACAGATTCTCCTTTCCAACGCTAGTCGTAAGTCTGAATCCTGTGATGCGTCATCCGTCGTCACCCCAGTCATGAATCGTAAATTTACCAAACAAGGAAGCTTTTCCAAGATTCCCAAAATGATTCTCCGAGCCTTTTCTAACGAGCCTGATGAAGGAAAAGGAATGGAGAGAAGTCGCCGCTCAGCAAGTGAGCCTTGCACTCCACTTATGTCCCCCGAAACCGTAAGAAGGAATTCAAGAATTCCAGTGAGACAGAATTCATTTTCTTCTAATGATGATGTTAGAAGTGATACGCGAGACACCCTTTTAAACGCTCGAACTAAGGTTAGTCGTTCACCCTCCATACCTAGTCGTAGTGTCCGATGCAGTTCTGAAGAAAAATCGCCTTTACCAAGCAAACGATTATTTTCTGCTATGCCTGCTAAGACATCGAAAGAAAGGTGTTCTGCAGTTTTCAGTTTGCCTTCTACACCGACATTGAAGAGAAGAACCAGTGGACCTCAGCACATGGCTGCTGATAAGAAACACTCAACTCCTCGACCATCCACGCCCCTTTCTCCGCCGCCTGTAAGAAGTAAAATAAGCCTGAGTCGCAAGACGTCTGATGTGGAAGGCAAGAATCGTGCACAAGTAAAGCCATCACCTCCCGCAGTAAAAGGAAAATCTCGTGTTGATTCTAAACAATCGCTCTCGGCTGTTGAAACCAAGGAACGTGAGCTCACTAGACAATCGTTTTCAATTGCAGAAAATAAAGAGCAATTACCCGCCAAGCATTCGCTGTCTATATTGGAAAACACAGACCGTGTACATGCAATGAGTCCCCCGTCGCTAGTTGAAAGTATCAATAAAGCACCCAATGCACATTCTTTGATCTTGTCAGAGGCAGATTGTGATGCAGTCAAGCATTCTCATTTACTTAATGAAGAAAAATACCACGTAACGACTGGTATTTCCCCATCATCGGGACGAAGCTCCGAGAGTCCCTCACGATCTACCATGTCGGTTCTGAAAATCAATACTCAAACTCCTGCTTTGTCTTCGGATTCGACGACAAAACGAGACGAAACAGGAAAAGTTGTAGTGCAAATTGAAATTGAGCTTGAAGATGAATTTACTGAGGACACAAATGATGAGTCCCAGAAATCTCTTTCATACGTAAAGAATAATTCTACACCAATTTATGAAATGAAACCTTTTGACAGTAGGTTATCAGGAGACGTGCCCTTCGGTACATCGGAAATGTTGCGGCAATCCACCCCGACTCCAATTTCTTCAAGAGAAGCATCTCCTTTCGGTATAAATTCCTCCAAAGTTGTTCACTCGACCACCTACACTTGGCATCCTTCAGTTCCCAATGCCAAGCTGAGTGATGTTGCTTATCTTAGCTCCAGTTCTGTCTCAACGCAAGCTTCAGAGATTTTGTCACCAAAAGAAATTATTGTCGAGATGAATTCGAAAAGACCGGAGTTCAAACCATCTACTTCAATATTAGAAATTCTCAACACAGATGTGTACTACAGGAAAGAGCCTAAACACCTCATCGATACTCTGATTGAGACTCCTTTATTCGATGATAAATATGTTCTTTCAGTTCGGAAAAAATCTTCATTCAATTTTGGGATCCCGAGAGCGAACAGTTTGGAGGAGTTTTTAATGTTAGAGAGCAAATGCATGACTGGGAGGAAGTGAAGGTAAGTGCCAGAGTGTGCTGCTTTGTGTGTTTTACTTTCCATTTTTACTCTTATTGCAGTTTTTTGCGTTGTTTTGCTGCTTCATGTACATTGCTTCTTTTGCTACGTAATACTGATGATTGTTGATATAAATCGACTATATATTTCTTCAAAGTAATTTAATTTCGATCTTTCAGCGGAACACGTCGAGCCCCAGTTCGTTCAAGAACTGGTGAACGGCAGAGTTAAGGAGATGGAGAATTACATATTCACAGTTTCATTCGTTGGTAACCCCAAACCCGAAATTACCTGGTATCATGACAACCTACTCATCCATCAGCAACAAGCTTTCCAAGTGAGTATTTCCCCTCATTTACTTACACTGATGTCGTTTGTGTTTGAGGTCCTGATCATCTGTAGCCGACATGAACATACATCTCATGTTTTGTTTTCACTGATGATGAAATACCATGCAATACTCAAAATCCACAGAAAATGTCACGCTATCGTTCAAGTTCTTTTACTCGTTAACTTCGCCAAACGTTGTACTTCTTTTTTCAATATTGAGTTTCAGTTTCCTTATGGGTTCTCGCAGAAGAACAACTTTCCAATTTTGGGACATAAAGATTGTACGTTTTCAAATTTCAATTGAGGTATATTCTAGCTTTCGAATGCACTCAATACTTGTGTTTTTAAATCTATTACGCTCAAAATACTCTTGGTCGACCTATTTTGAAATCCTTATAATTTTAGCTTAGTTATTAAATTTATCTTTTAGTTACGCAATACTTTTATCTTATTTATTTTTATTGTTACCGGCATCACTGACAATTCGAAAAGTTATTTGAATTAATTCTCCTATAGTCAAAGATGGAACGAAATTCTAATCATCGATAAATTAATTTGATTAACTCGGTGAAAAATTAGCAGTTTCCTCTTTGCATTTTGTTACTGTGTTCAGTAACTTTGTCGCCGTTCGGTTTCAGCTGTCCGTAGATAAATAGCCTGGAATCCTGAATTAAGTGATATTATTTTCTAAGACTGTAAACGTCTTTCAAGAAGGTAGTTTTTTAAAGTCACCGTTAGATCCAGCTGAAACGTTGCATTTCAGGGAAAATTTAGGTTTTTCCATTTGAATGTTTTTTATCAATGATGATTACCGGTTGCGCCTCTTGGTGCAAGTGACACTGCATGACACTGCAGAGAACACCAGTAAAAATAAAGTTGAAGCTGATTGGCGCCATGCTAATTACTATTGATTGTTTAATTATTCTTTTACATGAAATATTGTGATAGATTCTCCATGGACCTTTTTCCCTGCCAATTGTTGCAAGCAAAGCTCAATTTAAATTCGCAGTGGCTTGTATTCGAGTATTATCTTCTCCTCCTGAACCTACACAGTTAAATTTTGTATACCTTCAGCCATATAACTAACTCTTCAGTCCAATGCTTAACTTAATTTTTCGTAGCGTTATCACGCGAGATATAAGGTAGAGTTGATACATGCACGCCTAAGTGCTTCACTTACTTCCTTGACCGTTAATTTTTGTATACCTTGAGCCATATAACTGACTTCTCAGTTCAATACTTAACTCAATTCATCGAATCATTACGAGAGACGAAAGGTAAAGTTAGCGCATGCACGCCTAAGTGGCGCGGTTGCTGTACTGTGGGTGACCGCAACCAAATGTGTCTGAAGATGCGCGTGCGCGGCGACAAGGCTTTCCTGACGCTGGTGGAGGCCTCACCCAAGCACAAGGGCGAGTACGTGTGTCGTGCCGTCAACGCAGCTGGAGAGGCCTACACCAAGGCAAACCTTGAAGTCATAGGTAAGGTTTCATTTAGCAGTAGAACTGTTTTACCGGCTGCTCATACTCTTAAATTATTATTATTTGGTTATCGCTCATTATTTGCGGCTTATTATATTCACTGACGGCTCTATTTTGTGATGCATTTGCTTTTTTATTATATTTATTGTTATTTAAGATGCATTTTGCTTCTTATTTACTAAACAGGCATTTTGCATTTGCATGCACCATTTACAAAGCTAATAGAAAAGAAAACAGTCTGGCTAGCTTATTGCATCCTGTTCCTCGATTTGTAGAGCTGTTGCTTCCTCTGTGCTGGAGACTTCTTGGAATAGTGATACTTTTTCGCCTATTTTTGGTAAATGTCAAATAGCAATTTTTGTATGATGAGACTGTTTTCTTTCCTAAATTTCATGATTCCCATAGTTGAGACTTCATTCTTTCGCTCTGCAGAATTAACATACGAAGAGAAATTAACCATTGCAAATGAGCGCTATGCCGCCCTCAATATCCAACATGCGGCCCAGCACATGAAGGTCAAAGAACGAGAGAGAAGCGAGAAAGAGAAGCTGGCCCACAAAGAAGCTCTCCAAAAAATGAAGGAGGATCGTCAGAGGGCGTTGATAGAGAAAGAAAAAGAGCTCGAAGAAGCTAAGCAGAACACCTGGAAGCCTCAGAGACGTCTCTCTGAGGCTCCTGCGCTCAAGGAAGCCGAACCTCAGACACCTAAAGAATATCGTATAGATCAAGTCTACTCCAATTGGAAGGCGCCTATCGCCATTGAGGAAAGCTACCCAGAAATTGTACCAGAGGAGTTTTCGCCCAGCCAGATCCCTGGTGTGAAGTGTTTCGTTCGTGTATCAGACACGTCGATTCGAGGCGAAGAAGTTGTGAAAGAAATAGCCCCTAGGTTCTTCGAGGACGAGCAAGTCATTATCGAACTAGCGAGAGTACACACGTTGCTTAGGAACAGCGTGCGTGTGAACGAAATCTGGTCGTTGTTCCGCGCTGGAGAGTTCCCGGCTCTTCAGCAGCCGAGCATCCAGACCGCCCTCGTCAAGATCTGCGAGTACATCGGACACCAGAGGAACGTGTCGCTCGTGCTGGCTGAAGAAACGAAGATGCAAGCGCCCCAGCACCCGGTGGGCTTGAAGGCCTTCCTGCGCATGTTGAAGCACGCCAACAATGTGCGTCAAGATATCCTCTTCAAGGAGGTCATCCCAAGAGAGATGGGCAAGTGGTCAACGACGACTCAGGAGCTCGAGAAGGTGTCGCAAATGTTGAACCAAGGTATCGAAACCGAAGAGATTATCGCGTGCTGCGTGGCTGGTCAGTTGCCGCAGCTCAAGAAGCCGGAGACGCAGCAGCCGCTCGTTAACATCGTTGAGAAACAGGGACACTCGGTGATGGTGGCCCAGGTCCTCGTAGAAGAGGCTTATAGAGATGCAAAAGAAGGTACGTGACAAGCTTGCTCACAATCAAGGCTCACTCACTCTTGTCGAACATTAGTGAACATCTATTTGTTTTGTTGATTGTCATCCATTTATGTTTTAAATTTTCCTTTAGATAGCTACGTATGCTGCCATTAATGTAATATTGCTTCATTCATTTGTGGCTTTGCAGATGCTACATTTACCATAAAACTTGAGCTGTCGAACTCGAGGTGGTAAAAATTATTTGCTTTGCTGCCACGTCACTTTCGTTTCCTTGAAATTGTATTGTCTTTCGTTCATTACTTTATTTTCACGCTGTCAGACTTGTGCTGATGACGTAGACTCGTCGCTAGATTTATTTTTGTGTGTGAGTTGAACACTGGTTAAGTTGTTGGTGCATCTGTCTAATGTTTCCATGTATTTCCTGTAGCTTCTATGTAATTAATGAAATACTTGTCATCTGTTTTGTGTATCTAGGTATTTTTTCGGATAATGCTCTTTGTTGTTACTGTCCTGTATGCATAATGTTATGTGAACATAATTTCAACACAATGAGAAAACCGTTATTGTACGTCTTCGTTTCAATGCGCTAATTATTGTCAAAGTAAAAATGAAAGTTCCGTCGTCGAGTTGACTGAAGCTTCTTAAGCTTAATTGAGTGTAATTCATCGTCTGGATTCGTGCAGTATGTCTAACACTCCTGAACACTTCTGTCAGGAACTTGCTTCACGCTTGCTTAAAATGGACAGTTTCCTATACTTATTTTCTAGATCATATGAAGCTCCAGAAACTTATTTACTTTGTGTGACCACATCAGATCGGGCGTTGGCTGAGCACGCGTGGCAGGTATTCCACGAAGAGGAGCTCGCTCACGCTGCCGTCTCTCAAGTTGAAAAAGGTAGGCATTTTCAAGACTCATTGTTCGTCACTAAGCCAATGACTTAACAGTGTTTTGATCCAGGTTGCAATATACTATCGTGAACCCTATGAAATGCGCCCCTCTTAGTGTAGTAGTTTTTGATATATCATGTTATGTTTACGAAGTGTCATTTGCAGCCCATCCCTCGATATATTACAGGAAAAGGTAATTATCTATAGTTTGTAATAGAAAGTTTTTAGACTCCCCCTTACTTGTTAGAAGTAGCTACTTGCTTGCTGAAGATGTCTACACTTGTTAGCTCATGTGCATACACGATCGGATGATGTCACAACAGCCCTCCACCATAACTCAATCCTTGTGACGTATGCGTACGGCCCTTTCTATGTGATGGTTCTCACCTGACCCGTGTTTGGTGCTCGTCGACAGAGACTCATGTGATTGACTATGAGACGAAGATCTCAGAAGTTGAGACTCGAGATGTACAAGAAATACTTGAGCCTCAACCTTACCGAACACAGCCCCTCTCGCCCCAACCCACTCCATCTCAAAAGCGGGACACACTCCAACCTTTTGTAGAAACTGATGACTCGGTGATAAGCACTGAATTCCCTCACACTGAAACCACTGAGATTTCTAAGGCTCCGATGCCTAAACAGAAAAAACGAATCATAAAGCGAATAAGACGATCTAAAGGTCTTAAAGACACTGAAGTCGAAGATGTGGGTGATCAACGCTTTGTTAGTGAAGCAACAGACGATGCTCAAGACGACGATGAGCCTGTCTTGTACACTGATGTATATTCGGAACAATCTGATCATACACAACTCGAGATAGGATCAGATGTTGATCTCCATACTATGCAAAAATTGAGAGACTTGAACGATTCAAACATTCTGGAAATTGACCGATCAGAAGAAATCGACCAAATTGATAGAAGTAGAAATTATGAACCATATTCTGAAGAGACAGATCACACAGAACTCATCGTTGATTCAGAGACAGACGCTTTCACGCTTCAGAAAGAACAAGATCTATCTGATTCAGAGATAATGACACTCGAAAGAGATCAAGTTGATCGTCCTGTCCCGACGAAGTATGGCAAGACAGTCACTAAAAAACGTTCCCAACCCGAAAAATCCAAAGTCACCCCAGCACCAGTCACTTTGAAGCCTGTGAAACGCCAACCACGGCCAACACCCGAAACTCCTGGCGTTGAGCAGGTCCAACTTAAGCCAACTTCTCGCAAACATGTACAAGAAGACAAACCAGTTGAAACAGTGCAGCTCAAACCGATTTCAAAACAAGATGTTGACACGACTACCCTTGCCCAAAGAGATGTGCAATCCTTGTCTAAACCCCTCACAACTGAACCCATTCCAGAAACGGCACTGGAGGAATTTAGCTCTCCATTACCTGAGGAGCTTGCTTTTGATGTCCCTGTGGAAACTGAACCTGAACAAGGTGAACAAATCGAACCAGAATCAACACCTGACACTACTGTTACAAGAGCACAAATTACTGAACAAGTATCAGCACCAAGTTCTCCTGGCACTAGAAAGAAAATAATTAGGAGAAAAATTGTGAAAAGGAGGCCTGAAGTTGAGCCCGAGCCTGAACAGATGAAGTTTAAGGCTCCAAAGCAGCGAGACTTGAAGCCTGAAGAAGCGCCAGAAGAAGTGGTATTGAAGCCATTTACTAAACCAGCTCGTGAAATCCCAGAACAAGCGCCTTCCGAACCTGCTGAGGATAGACCTTTGAATCTTAAGCCCATCACAATTCCCGACAGAGAAGACATCACTTTGGAGTACCGGGATATTGAATCTGTTCCGACAGTAGAGCGTGAAGCTCCTCAGGCCGTCCATCGAGAACAGCCAGTGTTGCCTCAGGAAGAAGAAATTCCGACGCCAGCAGAATCTGTGGCTCCTAAAAAGAAAAAGCCCAATAAAGTTATTGAAGAGCAGCCTGAGCCTGTGAAGTTCAAGGTAAAGCAGAGGCCTAAAGCTCCTGAACCTGAACCAGAAGAAGTTCATCTGAAGCCAATACCTAAAAAAGAGAAAGAAATTGAAGAAGAAAAACCGAAGGAGCTCGCGCCAATCGAAAAGTCCGAACGAATCGTGCCCATTCCTGAGGCAGAAATTCCCGAAAGGAAAACAAGGAAAGTTATCGCTAAGAAAGATGAACCAGAGCCAGAAATTGTGCAGTTAAAATCCGTGAAGAGACCTCAGGAAGATGAGAAACCCGAGCCTGAGAAACCTACTCTGAAACCATTGAAAAAGACTGAACCACAGTTGCCAGAAGCTGAAGATGTGAAATTAAAACCAATTAAGCGAATTCCTAAAGAAGAAGAAACTCCTGAAGAAGTTTCATTAAAGCCGTTCAAAAGGAAAGAAATTCCCAAGCCTGAAGAAGATGCGGAACCTGTAAAATTGAAACCTGTTCAGAGACCACCGAAACCTGAGCCGGAACCAGAAGAGGTTCATTTGAAGCCTGTTCAGAGGCTTCCCCGAGCTGAACCGGAACCTGAAGAGGTTCATTTGAAACCAATTCAGCGACCAGCCAAGCCAGAACCTGAGCCAGAGGAGGTTAAGCTGAAACCAGTTCAGAGACCACCGAAACCTGAACCCGAACCTGAAAAGGTCGAACTGAAACCGTTCAAGCGGCCTGAGAAACCAGCTCTCGAGCCTGAAGAGGTAAAACTGAAGCCAGTTCAGAGGCCACCGAAACCTGAACCCGAACCCGAAAAGGTCGAATTGAAACCGTTCAAGCGGCCTGAGAAACCAGCTCCTGAGCCCGAACCCGAAAAGGTCGAACTGAAACCGTTCAAGCGGCCTGAGAAACCAGCTCCCGAGCCTGAAGAGGTCAAATTGAAACCAGTTCAGAAACCACCGAAACCTGAACCCGAACCCGAAACGGTCGAACTGAAACCGTTCAAGCGGCCTGAGAAATCAGCTCCTGAGCCCGAACCCGAAAAGGTCGAACTGAAACCGTTCAAGCGGCCTGAGAAACCAGCTCCTGAGCCTGAAGAGGTTAAATTGAAACCAGTCAAGAAGCCCAGTAAGCCAGAGCCCGTGCCGGAAGAGGTCCATCTGAAACCGATTCCAAAACCATCTAAGCAAGAACCCGAACCAGTGCCAGTTGAACCAGTTGAACTCAAACCCATTCCTCACCCGAAAGAATCAAAGACTGAACTAATACCAGAACAAGTCACGTTAAAACCAGTAGAGAAACCCACCCTGCCAGAACCAGTACCAGAACCACAACCGTTGGCCCCAGCTACCATCTCAGGTAAGGTAACAAAAACTCGCAACATCGAGGCCAAAGACGCACTCACTTTGATAACATTCTTCATGTGCGCTGAGCAAAGATTTCTTCTCTGTTAATGTATTTTAGTCTTTGAACAGTACTCAAGCGTGGAATATTTGGAGAAATCAGTATTCATTCTTCCTGGGCTGTCATGGTGTACCTTTTTTGGGGACAGTGCTCCAGTTAGTGTAGCTTCTTCAGTGATACTATTAACCTTTCATCATCATTCTTAATAGTTGTAGTTCGTAAAAAAATTCTTGAATTTTGAAGCGATTTTTTTTGTCGAGTTTATAGTCATTGATTTAGCGTTCAAGGATAGCCGGCCGATTAAAGCGACCATTTATACTGAGAGAAACAAAACTCTATTAGAGCTCTAGGCTACTGAGCTGTACAAAATCTTCATGAGAAACTTGTCACTATCGAAAAGTGTTTTCAAGCAGAACACATGATTAAGAAAACCTAAATATTTAGAACGTAGGAGGTGAAACATGCGCAGGTGTTTCCTTATGGAAGCACTTTAGTGATCATTCAGTTCAGTTAAATGGAGATGAGATAATTCCTCTGTAATTTTTCGTCAGGAACTGCAAAAGTTTCACGAAGCAGAAGCAATGAAGAGTGTAACTTTAGCTCGCACCTGAAGGTTATCATCCGGCAAGCTAAATTGCTTTTGAATTCAAGGCGGTTGACTCAAAAAAGGAGGAACTAGAAAACTGAGTGACAATATCAGCGATACCAAGAGGAATAAGAAAACAAATCCCATAGTCATTTTAACATTAATGAATTATTGAAAAGCTGAAAAAATATTTGCTTATATTTTGAATAGTACAACTCTCCTAATAAATTCCTGTTGGCCGAGTGAGTTGGATGTTTCTAAAATCCGTACATCAATCGCGTTCTGAATAGGAACTTCACCAGCGCGTACGTCTGCCGCTGTGTAACATTCCTAGAGAAAAAACGCAAAAAGCTTGGAGGCTACTGGAAGGAGAAAGAATCCTGGAATTAATGCATCTCTGATAAAGTGAATTTGAATTCGTCGAAGTTATATCATCAAAGTCTAACTAAACTAAGTATTTATGTAATACTTAACGTCTTCCATTGTTGTTATTTACCTTAGGTAGCGTTTGCAATATTGATGTAAGTGTGAAAATTGAGCTAATTTCATTTGTGGCATAGTTTAATTACGTAATTATAGCCTTAGGAATATGTGAATAAAGCGCAAGCCCAGCCTTGAAAAGAGCATGATCTAAATAAATGAACAGGAGAACTATTTGTTGCGTATTAAAATGATTAATTTCAGAAGGAACCATTAGAATACATACTTAGTTATAGTTATTATGCATAGAAACTACAGTTCTTTCATGAGGCTCATTATTATGACGGAGTTTCAACTTGTAACGTTCCAAATATTTTAGTTCATAGTAAAAAGCGAGTAGTCTCATCAAACTCAAAAATCAATTTTTTTAAATCGGAGCTAATTCTTTCCTCATTCTTGGTACATCTCGACAGCGGCTGTTTCTCTGCTCATTCGTTACGGACTGATCTTGAACCTCTTTTATTTCTGAGTGCGTCTTCAGCCCCATACATAAACGAAATGTAAAATCACATTGCTGAACATAACAACCGTGTACCAATCACTAATTTATGTTGGCAAGCTTATTCACACTCTAACAACAAATTCGCTAATAATGCCAAGCAATGCTCAGCACCCGCTACCAAACATCGCTACATGGAAAATATACATTTATGTATTTGCATTTTTGAATTTATATTGTTGGTGTGGCGTTTTAGAGCATCAGTAAAATGCAGGTGTGTTTTACAGAAGAAAAAACTGCAGAGGAATTCGTTGGTGAACAAAGCGTGCAAATGCAATCCGTGGAAGCCCAGCGTTCGGTTCAGCAAACCTTCCTCGAGACCAGCCAGCGAGCGCAGCAAGTCCAGCAGGTAGCCGAATCGAAGTTCCAAGTGTCAGTTGAAGAAGGCTCCAGCCTGCAAATTCAGCAAGCTCCTAGGCAAGATGTGACCGTACGTGAAGAAACGCGCTATCTTCAGCAAGTGACAAGTGAGCAGCCCATGCTCATTATGAAGGAGAGCCAGTCTGCGGCTTCACAGCGAAGCGAAAGCGTTCAAATGATGACCCAAAGCGTCGTTCAGCAGCAAGCATCCTTCAGCCAGCAGGAGTCTGTAATGAATCAAAGCATCATTCAACAGACAGAAGTTCAAAAGTCACCAACGGTGGTGAGGAAAATCAAGAAGATCATCAGGAAACCGAAGAAGCAATCTACCGAAACAGTGACTACCACGACTGTAGAAGAAGTTGAACAGGCTCCAGAAATTGTGGAAGAAGTGAAACCTGAAGAGCAAAAGATTACCGAGACAATTGTTGAAGAGGTCATCCAACCCAAAATTGAGGAGAAAACTGTTGTTACCGAGATCGTGCAGCAGCCTCAGGTTTATCACGAAGAGAGTACTATTGAACGACTCGTAACGGATGTCAAACAGGAAGAGCAAGTGGAAGTCAAGCCTACTAAAGTTGTGAAAAAGAAGGTCATCAAAAAGATAGTGAAGAAACCTGCAACTGAAGAGAAGGTTGAGGTTCAGCATGAAGTTGAAGAACAAAGAACCCTCACCGTCGAGGAGACTCGTAAGTCAATCTTTACCTAAACTTTAACTGAAATACTAACGTTACAACGACGAATGTGCCAGCGGAGTTTTGTACGTGGAGGACTATTGTTGCTTATCTCACCTTAATCGAATTTCTCGTGGAATTGCGTGTGCGTTCCTAACACATTGCGAAAACAACTGTTGGAAGAATAACTGGAATTAACTCGCAGCAAAGACGAGACTTCTAACGCCAACTGCGACGCAGACCTACTACACGCCTTAGCATTTCCCAGCACAGTTCAGTCCTTCCCATTAACTCGTTACGTCCAAGAATTTCTTACGCTAATTCTATTTAACTAATAATTTCAATTGAGTTTTTAGCCCATAATTTTAAATCTTTGTTAGCCTTACATTTTTGTGTGTCTACTGTAAAACTGAGAGTGAAATTTTTGTGTCCTACGCTTTGCATCAGGTGAGTTTTGTGAATTTCATTATTCGATCATTTTTTTCGGATCCGTGAGAATATATTTTGACTGCCATTTTTTACTGCTGTCCTGCGCTTATTTTGCGAACACCCGCATCGCTACACCAACCTAAATAGTAACAGCTTCCTCAGCATCCGATTTGCTTTCTTCAGCAAGCTGGCAACACGACATTCAGTACTCGTATCTTCCAAATAACCATTACGTAACACTAACTTAGATGCAATCTTGAGTCTAACCTCATTATTATTGCGCGTAGTCGTTTACCACATTTTAATTTCAGAGAAATCTCTGTTGCTCATGGATTTTATTTCTTCTATGCTACGATGGCTAGTTCTTACAGTTTTAATTTTATTCCTGTCTTTTTAAAAATTGAAATGCTCCATTGCTTTACGAAAAATTCTATGAACTCACATTTTTATGGTTTTCATATTAGTTGATCCTTCAGTGTCTAGTTTTATATCTTAAATTTTAATTTCATAAAATAATTCTTATATCAAATAGTGCCAACAGTGTTCAACGGTCACAATAGAACTATTCCACTTTCTCCATATCAGTTTGACACCTCAATATTCTTGCTATGAGCACTTCACTTCCAGAGGTAGTTCATCACTTTTTTATTAATTTTTCTAACTGAATTTTAATGGATACTTCAACACAGAATTCATTCCTGAACAAGAACAAGTGACAGCGCTGCCTGAAGAACTCCCTGAGGAGTTGCCCGAGACTCTGGAAATAGGTAACTCATACATTTAAGTCTCTGAAGTTTCTGCTGAATAATGAACCATAACTTCTCATTAATAAAGGTCATTTCGTCCGTAGGGGCAAGTTACAGGGTCTAAGTCACTTAGATGCAACATTTTTAGATATACTGTAGACGAATTACGCTCCTACTCTCGCTCCTACATAGAAATTATCATCTCTTACCTTGACCCAACCGCGGAAATGTAGGACATAGTCACTGAATTTAATTACTGAAGTATGATTTAGTAGATGAAATGAAAAGGTTGAACACGTTAGGAGTATACTGATATTTTCAATTAGCGATAGCGTAAATGTTTTAATGAAGAAATGTTTTTAGTTTTCAGTTAATTTTAAGTTTTTCAGATATATTTCCATCCACTAGAAAAACTCAGGGATTAAAATACTCCAGACTCTGAATTTACAGTCATTGTCTCAAAAGTCCCAGAAAGCCAAAAAATCATCCGAATTCCTCAAGTAGCTATTCACTAGTAGGTCCATAACATGTGTTTTTGCTGTAGTTAAGTAGCCGAGTGCCTCCAGTCGCTTAGTGTTACCGTGAGCCGTGCCAGAGACTTGAATCCCTGCCTCTTGCAGCGCCTTCAGCACCAGCCACAGCAGACATGCTCCCAGAGCCCGTACTTGACACACACATCACCGAGGTGGTCCACACACAGACAGGTAACACCTACTCCTCTTATTCTTGCACTTTCCTATCACTGGATCTCTTGCCCCATGTCGCACCTTTTGTAAGAAACAATTCAGTTTGGTCTCTCAAAGTGAATCTGTTCTTGCTCGAAGTCAGGCTTGTTTTTTCGTTTCGCTTACACGTTCAGGTTTTGTATTGGAAAATGCCATGAAAGGACACAACTCATGTTCCACGGCAAGAAATTTCGCGACCATTAACAATTCATTAATTGGGTGTGGGCGCGTGGCTTTTACTATGTACTGGCATAAATGAAACGCAGTCTATGTATTTGTTGTAAAATTCCTGTCATTCTTTAGTTGGTTCCATTTGACGTACTGCCGTTACTCTTTGTACCCTACAATCATTCCATGAACTGTTTTTAAACTGTGTAATAAACATTTGGTCAATCCATACATGTAGAAGATATATTTTATTTTTTGTTTGATGTTGGGAAGATACTTTGATATTCAGACTCATTATTTAGGCTAGTGGACTTTACTTGAAAGGTTTTTTGAAATACCTTGCGAGTGTGTTTCACAAGATATGTTTCTGACTTAATGGAATGTCTTTTAGGGGTAAAAAAAAATTTTGAATCGTTGTGAGGTTGTCTTTCCTCTGAGTATTCTGAATATCTGTAGATTCTCGTTGACAAAACTGAAATTCAAATAATGACAAGTCCAGAAATTTAAATAATAAGAAAATAATGCATACGCTTACTTCGCATGTGTTTGTAGTAAACTTAGAGTTCTTAATTAGAACATTAACAAGATTTATTTACGTTGGTCGCTACAAGTAGATTCGCTATCCTACTTTGAAACTTTCCTCGTTAACATTGATGGCTTTACTGTTCATATATACCGGAAGAAATTCAAGTTTTGCCACGGTGTTTCGAAGTTTCGATACTACGTCAAAATTCCGGCGAATGTCTTGATTGAAAACCAACTGATCGTCTGCATCATTAATTGTACCTTTCACAATTTGCTGAAACCATTGTCCATAGAATCGGTTCTCAAAATGAATGGATTTCGAACAGGTATTCATTTGAATGGAAATTCCAGCAAAGGTACATTCAACTGAAATTTGTTTTGTATGGCTTGAGAGTCACCGCTTTGAGAGTCACCGCTCATAACTTACTCATCTCTGAGTACGCAATTAGAACGACGAGAAAAAGTTGTGTTGAGGGCACTCTTGTGAGGATCAATAAATCATTGAGCACTTTACACCTTAGCGCCTGCACAAGAGACCACAACTACGGTTCACCGTGTCAAAAAGATCATCAAGAAAAAGAAGCGGCAGGAGGTGGTGCAGACCGACGAGAGTGTTGAAGGTATTGAGGGATTTGTCGCGGTCTGATCCAAGCTTTGTGCCCTGCTGTTGCTTCTGTTTATCCGGGCTGTCCCCGCTGCCCGCAGTGACTTGCACTGCTTCCATTAATGCTTATCGCTTATTGTTCTCGCTCTGCCTGCAGTGACTTGCACTGCCTGCATTAATGCTTATCGCTTATTGTGCTCGTTCTACCTGCAATGACTTGTACTGCTTGAAATAATGCTTATCGCTTACTGTTCTCGCTGTGCCGCAAGCGTGATTTTTTACAGCTTTTACTTCTTATGGGGACACACTCTTACGAAGTCATGCTCTTCGCTCTATTCGGTTCTTTCTCCTTACCGTGCTTCCGCAAAGTTTTCCACCCAAGAGATATTACTTATTCAGCCGTTACTGCTCGGCGCACGTCGGATCTCCCAAGGCCACAAACTTCCGATTCAAAAACAGCAGTTTATGCTTTACACCCAGCTGCTTCCAATTTATGCCCAACGATTCTACCTTTCATTTTGAAGCTGTTCCTTGTACTCAGCAACTTTTATTCAACTCAGCCGTACTTGTTTTCTACCCAAGAATTTTGTTTCTGCTTAGCAATTTTTTCGTCTGCCCAATTTTGGCTCCTGGCCGACAGCTCTTAGTTTTATCTACTGAATCTCGTTTTTGCTCATTAGCCCTTGCTTCCTCTTCCACAGCAGCTTTTGCTTTCTGGCAGTAATTTTCGCGTCTGCTTAGTAGCTATTGCTTCATTCACAGCACCTCTAAATCTTATCTGCTTTTTCAGCTTTTTTAAGAAGAATTGATTTTATCATAATTTGTATGTATTCTGATTTAACTTTGTTTATACACTATTGTTTTTAGTTTTACTTTATGATTTCCAAAGAAATGCGTTCAAGCAGCGAGACATCCATGAAAAAAAATCCATGAAGAGTCATTTTCTTACGTTCAGTGCACATTATGGTGTTCAGAACCTATCATTTCTGATGCGAGCACATGACAATAAAAATTCTTTTCTTTTTATAACAAGTTAGCACAGTGAATAACAAAACTTCGCCCTTGATTTATATTTTCCTCATTTTAAACATACAATTTTTGTTCTTGACTCACGACATACCTACACACCTCAGAACTGTCTGCTGCCGAACCTGAACCATTACCTGAACAACTCCCTGAAGAACTGCCGGAGGAGTTACCTGAAGATGTGCCTGAGGAGGGGCCTGAACAGTTACCTGAGCAGTTACCTGAACAGTTACCTGAACAGTTGCCTGAGCAGTTGCCTGAGCAGCTACCTGAACAGTTGTCTGAGCAGCTACCTGAAGAGTTACCTGCACCACAACCTATAGGTACAGTTCACCTACGTACATCTAAGGACAGCCCTACGGTCACATTTCAATATCTTTACTCTGCAACGTGTATGTAGTCGCTTAGGGCTCCCATTACTTATGTATTATTAACTCATGTTGCCCGTCTCACCCAATAGCTGAGACTACGTTCATACCAGAATACATTTGAATTCTTCCCTTTATACTGACTTAAGCTTCATAACCCAAAATTGCTCCTTCAATGGCTTTACAACTTAAATTCAGAACGTGAGACTCTGAAGTCTCCCGCGATAAAGGTTCTTACTATAATCAATGCGAACTCCTTTATCAAATCTGTGGTAGCAACAGAATAGACGTTTTTTTGTTCTACTTTTTACCTCAAGTAGCGCACCTAAAATTTCATGCGAGTATTTTTGCGCATACTCATGAAAAGAATCAAATCCTACTCAGCGGGACTTTCCTTGTATTCTAAAACAACATCTCATAGTCATCATCATTACTGGGAGATTTATGTAATTCTTTATCTGATAGTTGAAACCTCGCCATCGTGCTCTTATCGCTCTCATATTTTTGGTCTACTTGTTTTGTTCTCGTCCGCGTTGCAGAACCCATTTGTGGAGATCACTTTTGAGTTTTCTTGTATTTTTATTTGAACAAGTGAACCAAAGTATCATAATTGCTTTTTTTGTTGACCACAAGTACTTGACATCACATGATCATCCGTTTCACCCGAGTACAGCAAACAAAAATTTGGAGTTTGAGATATCAGCGTTAAAGTTTTCGTGTTTCTGGTTAAACGGAATCTTTTTACTTAACCCCAGAAGAGCCAGCCAGACCAGAGCCACAAGTCCAGACAATCCAGACAGAAGTTGTCCAGCCAGAGCCAGGTAACTGGACACTAGGGTGTACATTTAGTTCTTAACCTCTGCTCCCATACTACTCTACATATTCGATAATGCTAATTTATATTTTGTAATGCCATAGTAGTCCTCTTAGTACCGGTAGTGGCTTTAGTCCAACAAACTTAGAGCCTATACAGTGTGTAGTTAGTGGGTGGTTCTAGTTAAATAAGCGTATCAGTGTTGTACAAAACAGTATGTGACGAGGACGTTGACGCCTGCGCCTACTGTTACTGAAGGTCAGACTGGGGAAAAATAGCACAGACAGTGCTTGATTGTAGCACCTATTTGTAAAAAATGTGTTGCAGCAATTGCATCCAAGCATCACGATACAGTAATTCAGAACGATGAATTGAACTTGTACATTCATTTTAAATCGCTTCAGGTGCAAAGAAACAATCAGATATGTTAAAAATATGGCCAGGAAATTATACATTGAGGGAAAATTCTCAGACAATGTTCATTGACATTTTCAACAATCGGGACTTTGGTAACCATTTTTTCGGATAAACATTTAATTCAAAGATTTTAATTGCTTCGCACACTCTACAGCTTCGGTTGAGAAGCGAACTGTGAAAACCACAAAGAAAATCATCAGGAAGAAGATACGTTCGGAAGTTCAAACAGCAGACGTACAACAAGGTATTTTTTGACGATCCCTCCCGCACTCCACCACTGACTCCACTCACATCCCATGTCTCCTCACAACCAACTTGAAATTTTAAACCTTGCTTGTAAACACCATCTGCTTTTTCCTGTAATGCCTGCCATTATTGGATGCTCAGGGTGCATCTTCACTCATTTTAAGAGTGTACAGACGCTTCTTTGTCACTTCTACTCTTCAAACTTTCTACAAGTAAGAAAAAGTCATTTTTATCTGAATTTGAAACAAGTTTTTATTATTTTGCCGATGCCGTCGTTTTCGAGCCCCATTCTGATATGTTTAGGAATTCCAGCTCGTTTTTTGTTGTGACTATTTATCCCTGATGCGTTCAGTTTCTTTTGCTGCATGCGTGCAAGCACGCGTATTGAAGTGGTCAATTGCGCTGCTAAAAATGTGTGTCAGGATAGAGATTCGAGATTCGTGTGGATGAGTGGGAACTATTTCATGCGGAATACAAGGTAATTCTGTTGGGGAGCCGCTGCAAGTAAGCACGTGAACCTACGATAAAATTCCGGTGGCCGAGTTAAAGACCAAAATTTTGGTCTTTACATTTGCTCAAATTCCCTAAACAGCCACGCACAGCTCACAACCCACTACTTGTTTTTTTTATTATTATTATTATTTCTTATGTTCTTCGATTTTTAGCTGCATTAACGTTGCAATTCTATTAAGCGCGCTCGTTTTCTTCCATTGATGTGATTGTTATTAACAGGAATTTAGTCCCTTTCTCCCCTTATGTTCTTATGGGCTTCCATGTACGTAAAAAGTTTTCTTGATTGTGCAAAACAATTACTAATGGACATTCATCCAGTAAAAAATCACTTGTTCCTCTAAGCTCTACTTGACAAACACGCTCACTCCTGCCACTCTCCCCAGAAGAACAACCGGAGATACTCGAGGCCACAGAAACACGGGTTACAGAAGAAATACCTCAGGAGCTCCCGCAGCCAGAGCCAGGTAGTCATATCATGGATACATCGTGCAATAGGCTGAAATATGTACAAAACATGTTACACTTTGGTCGGTTTTTCGTTTAAATATTCAATTTTTTTATCCATTCATAGCTTGTATCTCTAGCAGCTTCATTGCACCGATAAAAGAATTTGTTTGGGCTACTTCAACATCAGAAAATATTTCACTCACTTCCTTGTTTATCGAATGCGTGTACCACTTGTAAGTGCAGCTGACGCCTATCGTGCACTGTAGTACAGAAAAAACATACTTTTCAATTTGCATTTTTATCGATTTAATTTTTTACGCTGTTTTTCTTTAAAGCGAGAGTTCATCTCCTACTATAACTATGGTAGAGACCTTCTCACGAACATTCATCATGTCTAAAAACTAGAATATTCTCGCACTGACAGCTTATGATGTTGCATACACTACAGTTGAGCGCGTCATCACAGAGGTGTGGGAGGAACCTCAGCAGGAATCGCACCACACTGAAATACTTCACATTGAGACAGGTAACAAACATTACCTCAACTAAGACATAAACTGTTTCGATATGTATTGTTATTTTTGAAGATCACAGCTAGAGTACCAGTACAAACCTCTAAAGTGTTTCAAAGAAATATGAAAAGAAGGTCACGATTTAGATAGAGAGCGTGCTATTTCTAGGTTGACATATTAAGTGCCTATTATACTTTTCATACATGGGTAGATAATAGAAGTAGAAAGCATTTCATCTCAATTATGTTTCAAGCAGTCTGTTACTTCCTAAAATTTGTAAATTAAATCTAAGAGTCTTTAATATCTATTGAGGAACTTCTTAGTCATGCACTCACAAAGTAAAAAATTTCATACACTTCACCTTGACTTTCATAAATTTACACTCAATACGTGAGACTTTGAGGACCATTCACCGCTGTAAACAAAAGCACTTAGCGGACTTTGTCACGTCGGTCCCTTCGTTTAACTCGACCCATAACCAAAGTTCCATTTGCACTCTTCAGCACCCGTGCGCGAGACCAAAGTTCAAACTACAACAAAGATCATTAAGAAGAAAAAACAAACTGAAATGAAAGTCACCGAAGTTCCACAAGGTAACTGGTATTATCAACTTGTTTTCTACACCTTATGATTTCACCGCCCTGGTCAAACAACTCGACTTTCTGTTTTTGATGAGTTTTTATTTCCACTTAAGATTGCATTTTTTATCCAAGCATGATGAAAAATTTCTTGCACTATCTGAATTCAAATACTTGAACTACTTTTTATTGAAGCTTTTATTGCACCAAATTTCGGTTTAATTTAAATAACGTTTGTCCCTATGTTTAAGTGATTGATTAACGACTGAGATGAACTAATGCTGTGCCCCAAAATGTCAACCGAGTAGACAGTCTACTGAACAATATTTTCCCTCGAAATAATGTTTGCCCCTTTCTCCAAATGATTCCGAGGCTAGGAAATTTTTCTGGTTTGAAATTCCCTGTTGTTCTTCATCGCGATTATCAACGAGAATTTGACATCAGCGCTGCAGACATTGCAGCACTTGCTTGCACCTGGCTGCCCTAGGCGCACATCTGTGGTGCGGCTTGTGTAGCGTTTGTCAAATGCCTGTCCCTAGGAAAAAGGGCAAGTTTTTCCAATGTTTGAAGACAGTCAATGACATGAAGCTGTCGATGTACGTCTCGTATCGCACTCTTTGTTGTTGAAGGTGAAATGGTTCAACGTGCCCCATTGAGCGATGAGCAATTCTGTCTGAACTACTCCTACCCTCATACTCCAACATTAATTAGCAGTCAATTGCGAATATGTTCCAAATACATTATTCAGACACATGTTGCGTCGCACACATACATCTAATTGTGTGGTGATTTCACACTGACGGACACTCGTTGCAACAACGCTCGCAGCTCATTTATTATACCTATCGGATGAAAGATAGGAATATTTCAAATTTCAATTTAAATAACTAAAAAATTTCTCTTCATTTAATGTAACACAACACGATATCTTACTCGTCTAACAGAACAAAGTACAGCTGAGGTGCGCGATGAGCAGTTCTCGGAGACACGTGACTCAGACATCACACCTGTTGACGAAGGTGAAGGTCATTTATCTATCTGGACACTGTTAACTTAGAGATGGTAAATTGCTGACCACATGTTGTCTCACAAATACTAACACGTAGTTCAGGGAGCAAAATACTCACACGAATGTCTTTCAGCAGCGCCAATTGAACACTCCACTACTGACATCCACGCAGAGCCTCTCATGGAGGCTCAGAGCACTGAAATCGTGCAGATTGATTCAGGTAATTACAACGTACACGATATACTCGTTTGTCCTCGTATTTGCCGATGTATTTTATGCTATACATGATAGTGAATATTTTAGGTGACCACAACTTACAAGATACACTCGTTTGTCCTCCTAACAATGTTTGGTACACAACATGTTGTATGTGAGGTTAGGCTTGTTATGCAGTATTTCCTATCATTCTAAAAGTCGGAGTATTAACTACAAACAAATCTCACTCTTCATTCGTCCCATCCAGCTCCCTTACCAGAGACTCAGCAAAAAACACGGAAACTCGCTAAGAAAAAGAAGGGAGAGTACCTAGAGGCCACCCAAGCAATTGAAGGTATATGCACTTTCCTGGTGTTGTACTCTTGTTTAAAGATAACTTGAAACACTTCTTTATTACATGTCACATTTCTTTATTATACATCTTGTAAAGCCCTGCAATGTGCAAAATATAGCTTCTATTACAGACTTATCACTCAGCTTCGCTCTGAATGGGTTTCACTTTCAATTTATTTTAAATTTATTTCATTTTCTAGGCATTTGATCAATATGGTTTTTATACACGATTATCTTCTATTCTCAGAAATCTCTAACTGAGATTTTTCAAAGCTAACTACAGCAGCAGATTAACCTTCGATCATCCGGCTTTATGTCCAGTTTGCTTCATGTACGCAGGATTGCAATGAGTTACCCCTTCTGTTAGTCCCTTCTGTCGGTGCAGACAGAGAGGACGGTTATTTTTCATGCCGTTAGTCCATTTTCCGGTTTTTAACTTTGCAATGGGAAGAGACACAATTTTAGAATTTTTGTTTTTTAGCTCTCATCTTAATTCGAACTATTTTCTGCCTCTCAACCTACAATGGCTCTCGCACCACACATCAGCGGAAGGTATTGTCACAGACCAAGTCACTGCCACTCACGACTCTGAACCTGAAGAGACTCTTGAGCATGTCCCAAAAGGTGAATTCAAATTAAGGTTTTCACTACACATGACAATGCATAACAATCTACCTTGTCTTATACTGTTCATTTCTGGTCGCTGGAATTGTGTTTAATACAAACTCACGAGAATTGTATCTTTGTAGCACCAGTTGAGCCAACCCGAACTGAGGTACAAGAAGAACCACTCATGGAGACACACACAACTGAAGTCGTAGAAATTGACACAGGTAACTCACATTCACGAATCTCAATATTCCGCATTCTGCATATCTGCGCCATCTACATCTCTACATTGTTCTTAATGTAATAACATAAAATTACAATGTACACTTTAGCCATTACGTTACTGTATTCACAGGTTTTAGGATCAAATTTTTACTTACACTGCATTACGTACAACTTTTAGGTTGGAATGTTATTCACAAACATTGTACCTTGTCCGTTCAGCTCCAGGGCACGAAACGATTCCAAAGATGAAAAAAATTAAAAAGGAGACAACACAGACAAAAGTGGAAGTATCACAAACTCCAGCAGGTACTGTACACGCATTAATGAGCACTTCTGTTTCGTATAAAATCATTGAAATATGGATAAACACTTGAATTGTGTTGCAGTGATCATTCATTCGTCTTCAGATTATCAAAAGCCGCTGGAATTCATTGCAAAATTTAAATACAGTTAGTTTTTATCCTCTCACACTTCGAGTGCTACAGCAGCTAGCGTACCACAGAAATTCGAAATATGAATCGTGATCAGGACCGAATGTTAGATTAAATAGCTCCGCTCGTCATATCGGCGTGTCAAAAGTCGAATGTGTCCTAGCAGGCCTTTCTCTTTCCCATGGATTTCTCTTTAGATATTTCCTGCACGATTTGTTTCTGTGAGGGATAGTCTTGTGCGGTCAAAATCAGCGCGTGCAGCTCTGTCTCGTACCATCAACTTGTATTTTGTATCAATGGTATCAACTGCAAAGAGAACCATTTTTTTGAAGAATTTCTGTCATCAATTTATTAGAGCAATTTTCAGTTCACTGAAATTTGATTATAAGATTATACCAACACACTAGAGCATATTTGACCGGTAACATCTCAGCGAGTGGGTGCGCATCGCTCTCGTATTTACTCCATGGCGGAGGGGAATGCATTGAGATCAGTCCTAACCTACCCGATTTTCCTTTATCTCTAAAGAAAGGAACCAACCAGCTCCAAGTTTAGGTATTTGGATAGCATCACTCTCAGTTCAAGTTTTATTCTTCGCAATATAAATATTATCAGTCAAATAAAACAACAAACTTAATTAAAATATTTTTCCGTCGTATTTAAGTGAATGATGTAACAGAACATATCCTACTATCATGAATTTAAAATTTGAATAATTTTCCTGATCAGTTTAGGTAATGCAATCGCAGGCTTAAGCACGACTAGCTTCTACCTCTTTAGAGGAAGTATAGTGACTTTCTCCCTAGAGTTCAAAGATTTCATTTCTCATCACAGAGAAAACAGCTCCCGAAGCAATCACTGCTATTCCCGAAACCGTGCCAGAAGAGATCCTGGAGCCCGCGGAGATAGGTATATGAGATGTCTGTGACCGTCATTTATTCATGTAATAAACCATGAGAAATACAGCAACTTCATTAAATAATATCACATGATATTCATTCTTATAGCAAATTTGTCACAGATTTCCCATGCACACTTCTTCCAGCTCGAATTGAGCGGATCACAGCTGAGGCACTCGAAGAACCACACGTGCTGGAGACACACAGCACAGAGGTGGTGCAGGCCGACACAGGTAACTCAACTCGCTTCAGAGTGCGGATACGAAACATACATGACTGTTGAGCAGCATACTGTACTTGTACTTCATACTCACATCAATTAATTGACATTGATTTGGCCATTACAACTGTTCTACTACCTCTCACAACTTTAGATAACCTTGTTTAAACATTTGCCCATCCAGCTCCCGAGCGCGAAACAGTACAGAAAACAAAGAAGATCACCAAGAAAAAGAAACGAATAGAAGTTGACATCGTACAAGGTACACGTAAATTTTTCACATATCCTGTTGCTGTTTAAGAATTTTATCGTTTTTTTCATCCGTCGTTAACTCTTCTCGAATTGATGTGAACGGAATTTTCCTAGCAGGGCAAGTCACCCAGTCTTCTACTCTTAGCCAATGGAATTTTTCTTCTTGTCGAATAAGGCATCTTTGATAGTAAGCATTTCTCAAACATTTTGCTTCCGAGAAATTCCTCGGAGTGATCAAATTGATAAATTTTCAGTTTTCACAGTATCAAGCAAAACAAGAAGCTGAGAAAACGTTTTGAATCGCTTGTGAGTACCCTTGGATAACACCTGCCTGCAGACATCAATTGTTTCTGCCATTTTTATGCATTTTTAATCGACCTCCCATTCTCTTGAAAATAGTACAAGCTCTATATTCTTCAGTCAAGAACATGTTCAACAGCCGGCAGCAAATGCGTTGTCCTACAGACTCGATGATTTTTAGCTAGGATAATATTCTTGGATTTCAGGATATTCTGTAATAATCATTTTGGTTTGGGAATTTCCCCCTAAACCTGCTTCAATTGAAATTTTATGCTTTCTATCTCAAGCCTGCACATTGTAAGGTTATGAACGTCTTTCATTTGATATCACAGAAGAGACTGCTTCTCCTGAGGCAATCACAGCCATTCCGGAGACAATGCCCGAGGAGATTCTTGAACCAGCAGAGATAGGTAACTTAAATGAGTCGTTCACACAGAAGGTTGTGAAACAACCCATTTTGATAGTTTAAAAACAACCTAAGACTTACAGAAATCAAACTTTTTCTTGAAACATTTCTTCATGATAAATTTTCTCATCTCATGAGATTAGAAAAGGCTTTACTGAAATTTTCAAGTTACTCATAATCAACAAATAATATTCTACGTATTTATACGTTAAACTTATCATTGCATGTAATATTATACTTTTTATTGACCAGACGCGGTATCCATTCATAAGTTCTAATGTACACTTTTCCTTAGCCCCAACTGAGCCCACCACGGCTGAGGTGCAAGAACCACTACTGGAGACACACACAACTGAAGTCGTAGAAATTGACACAGGTAACTCACATTCACGAATCTCAATATTCCGCTTTCTGCATATCTGCGCCATCTATATATCTACATTATTTTTAATAAAATAACATAAAATTACGATGTACACTTTTGCAATTACGTTGATATACCCACAGATTTTAGGATCACAAATTATCTACCCTGCATTACGTACAACTTTTTAGGCTGAAATATCATTCACAAACTGTGTACCTTGTCCGTTCAGCTCGAGGGCAGGAAACGATTTCAAAGACAAAGAAAATTAAAAAGGAAAAAACTACATTACATAATACAGCTGACAATTCATTCCTATAGCATATTTGTCACAAATTTACCATGCATACTTCTTCCAGCTCGAATTGAGCGGATCACAGCTGAGGCACACGAAGAACCACACGTGCTGGAGACACACAGCACTGAGGTGGTGCATGCCGGCACAGGTAACTCAACTCGCTTCAGAGTCCGGATACGAAACATACATGACTGTTGAGCAGCATACTGTACTTGTACTTCATACGCACATCAATTAAATGACATTGATTTAGCCATTACAACTGTTCTACTACCTCTCACAACTTTAGATAACCTTGTTTAAACATTTGCCCATCCAGCTCCCGAGCGAGAAACGATTCAGAAAACGAAGATCATCAAGAAAAAGAAACGAACAGAAATTGACATCGTCCAAGGTACACTTAAATATTTCTTATAACCTGTAGGTATTAACAATTTTATCGTTTTCTGTCATCCGTAAATTCTTCTCAAATTGATGTGGACGAATTTTTCCTAGCAGTCTTAGCCTACGCAATTCTTCTTCTTTTGAAACAAGACATTTTTGATAACAGGCATTTCTCGAAGATTTTGCTGCGGAGAAAGTTCTTGGAATGATCAAATCGATCAATTTTCAGTTTTCACAGTAGCAAGCAAAATAAGAAGCTGAAAAAACGCTTTGAATCGCTTGTGAGTACCCTTGGATAACACCTGTCTACAGACATCAATTGTATCTGCCTTTTTTATGCAATTTTCAATCAACCTCCCATCCTCTTGAAAATAGTACCAGCTCTATATTCTGCACCAAGAACATGTTCAACAGCCGGCAGCAAATACGCTGTCCTACAGACTCGATGATTTTTAGCTAGTATAACATTCCTGGATTTCAGAATATTCTTTAATAATCATTTTGGTTTGGGAATTTCCCCCTAAACCTCCTTCAATTGAACTTTTATGCTTTCTATCTCAAGCCTGCACATTGTAAGGTTATGAACGTCTTTCATTTGATGTCACAGAAGAAACTGCTTCTCCTGAGGCAATCACAGCCATTCCGGAGACAATGCCCGAGGAGATTCTTGAACCAGCAGAGATAGGTAACTTGAATAAGTGATTGACGCAGTAGTTATCGAAGCAACCTATATTGATGGCTTAAAAACACCTTAAGACTTACAAAAATCATATTTTTTACTTGGAAACATGTCGTCATCGGTCCATAATAAATTTTCCCATCTCCTGAGATTACAAAAGACGTTACTGAAATTTTCAAGTTACAATTAGCACATAACATCCTATTTATTTATACCTGAAGTTTATCATTTCATGGAATATTACATTTTTTATTCACCTGTGACGGTACTCATTCATAAATTCCAAAACACACTTTTCCCCAGCTCCAACAGAGCCCGCCACGGCTGTGGTACACGAAGAACCACTCATGGAGACACACACAACTGAAGTGGTGCAGGTTGACACAGGTAATATGCACGCATTTCTTATGCATGTAGCTAAATTAGTGCAAAATTCTTACACCATACTGGCATGAGTAGTGCTCAAATTCATTAGTTTAAAACTGATTCATAGCTCTGTTCAAGATAAACGTTTTGAAATTGTGATACATTATTCTATTCAATCAGTGGTTGAGCGGGCAAAAGAGAAGAAAACCAAGGTTGTCAAGAAAAAGAAACGTGCCGAACTTGAAGTATCGGTCGGTGAATCAGGTACACGATAGTGTTCTTCTCTTGTTGCTTGAGTTACATCAATTTATCATGTTGCTTTGGCCATTGCATCAACTGCCTTGTGCACAACAAAATGCATCGCTTCTCTCATTTAGCTGTCTGTCGTTTAACATTTGCAGCACCTTTGAACTTCTGCAGCCATAATTTCGTGACTGAGTTAATGCCTGTACTTTCCATTAATTCACCAGTCAATTTTATTTTTCTTTCTGTATTATTACTCACAAACACCAATGAATCTAATACACTGCTACTAAGACAACCAACTTCTTCAGACGTAATTATGCCGGAAAGTTGCGTTCGGTCTGATGTTAGAAGACATTTAAGTCAAGCGTGAAATTTATCGCTTATTTGAGATGTGTCACATTGTTCTAGAATTTAAAAGATAAAGTACAAACATAAATTTCTGGTTCGAAGCATATTATGAACATAATTTTGGAAATGAAAATTTTCGTAGACTGCAGTGAAGCACAGAAATTCACCTGGCTTCATTTTCCGTCTCTTCACTTTCTGTCCCGAACTCTTGAGCTCTTACAATCGTAACGTGTGACGACTCCTCACAAACGTAGCCATGTAACCTGTAACGCACCAAATAAATAATGAAGCGACGTAGGCGACTGACACTAAATTCAAAATTTAATAATATTGCGCGGCATCCATTCAGTGTTTGGAGATTAGCTAACTCTGTTTGAGTTTTACGTATTTTGACGTTGTGCGTGGACAAATATTCTTGTTCAGCGGGAACGTTTTCTGCAATCTTTCCATTTTGCGCTATTTTTGACACTCGTGCCGCGTAACTCTCTTCACATTTACTGTTTCTTATGCATCATGAAGTGCGCTCATATTCTGAGCGTGTGGAGCACAGAATGCAATTCCACTGGAATATTTCACTTGCTACTAATGAACTATTTGACATTTCACTTGAAACGATGCAGGATACTACCCTCATAAACTTCGCACCACAGATCAATCTACAGTTGCAGAAGTCACAGCTGCACCAGACACCATTCCTGAAGAGGTTCTTCAGCCTTCCGAGATAGGTAATTTCCATTCTGCTGGACACTAAATGTAGTATCACAAACAATTGAAATGAATGATATATTGTCATTTTTCAGCGACATTTTGAATAGAAGTACTCACTACATACACGTTTCTTCAGTTGCCATTGAGCCAACCACAGCTGAGGTCCTTGAAGAACCACTCATGGAGACACACACCACAGAGGTCGTGCAGGTGGACACAGGTAACTCCCAGGCCAACACTTGTATCTTATCGAGAACTTGTTTGTCTACATTATATTGTACATTTAACCGTCATTTGTATTGCATACTTCATCTGACAGAACATAATTAGCTTCTCATGTAATTTAATTACATGTTTCTTTTTTACAAATTGAACCATTCTCTATCCACTCAGCTCCAGAGAAACAAATAGTGCAGAAAACAAAGAAAATCATCAAGAAAAAGAAACGCACAGAAATTGAAACTTCCCAAGCACCCTCAGGTATGAAGTGTTTCAGGATATATGTCTGTAAAATCAATGCTAACACACCATTCCGCTAACATAACTTGGTATGCATTCCCCCTCATGGGCGCCCATCACTAACATTGACGATCGAATTGCGTTGTGAAGCATTACTTGCAATAAAGATATTCTTAGCGCCTAATTCTTACCATCTCTTGCTTGTAGTATCATAAGGTAAACATCAATAGTATCTATTGATAGTTTGTGCTCATTTCTAACAATAACACCTTATTAAGCCAAATGTATTAAAGGCCCTTTTACGATAGAAATAGTGGTAGAGGTAGGTTAAGGTAAACCAATTTAAATTAATGATTGTTTTCACTATCTGGTGTTAGTACAATCTGAATTAAGTTGAACGAATTTTCCCCATAATTGATATAAAAAATGACCCCCCCAAATTTGTAACAATTACAATAATGAAGAATAGAAAGATACTCTCATTTAGATTTGAGTAACTGCGGAAGATTTTTTATCATCAGAGACGTAGGTTTTCAGGGTGAATTTAACAGCGCGGAGTAATTCCGTTCATTTTAATTGGAGAATCATACATTTACAACGCATGAATATCTTTCGAACAATCCAGCGTCCTAAAGCAGTAACAGGAAAATTACGCAAATTGTGAACATTGAATTGCCAGAACTGTTCTGCTCTAGGAAAAGACATCAATCTACCTTACTTCATCGTACCTTCACTTTACATCACAGAAGAAACAACAGTGGTAGAAGAAGCCACTACAATTTATGAGACCTTGCCGGAGGAAATCATTGAACCAGCAAAAATAGGTAACTACTCTAATGAGTTTGACATTTAGGTGACATTGTATGCAAAATGAAGCATTTCCATACGTCACTAATCTATGTTTTGTGAAATAATAAACTCATGTTATACACTTTCACAGCTCCAATTGAGCCCACCACAGCTGAGACACATGAAGAACCCCTTTTGGAGACCCACACCACAGAAATCGTGCAGATCGACACAGGTATGACGAGTGTATGAATTAAACCACTTACAAACATTACCATGTATAACCTGTAACACGTAAATACGTAATGAATCTATACATGCTAATAACACTTAGCAAATACAAGTTATAAAACACTGCAACAAATTAAATAATTTGATCTATTTGTCATTCATTGTTTGTGGCAATTACAGAATTAAAACACAGTGCAAAAATACTGAAATCAACAAATTTCGCTTCAATATTTCATGTTGTCAGCCAAAGTTATAAGCTGTCTATTCTAATTCAGCCCCCGAACAAGAAACAGCACAGAAAACGAAGAGGGTCATCAAGAAAAAGAAGCGTACAGAGGTTCAAGTTGCCGAAATTGAAAAAGGTACATTACATGTTACATAAAGTTATTAATTTTCTTTTCTTTTGATGAAACTTCTGAATTTAACATGCAAAAACCTTATACTTTTATCATCTTACTATGGTACCGTACAGTCTCAAAGCTCGTTGGACAAATGTAAACTGGTGTGGAAATGAAAAGCAACTGCATGGTAGTCTAAATTCGAACTCTACAAGTTAATGGACTCTCGTTTAGCTGGGATTCGATTAGTTAAGATTTCATTTCCTTTAGAATTTCATTTTTTGGAACCCAATACCTCTACACTTTCACTATTCAATAACGTCAGTGGGTGAAAGTTCATTTAACATTCAGTATATCTTCAGAGTTACAAATGCTGATATTTCTATGTATTTGACGCACAAAATACTTTACCATTTATTCATGTCCATGCTACACATAACCTGTTTGTTTTCAAATAGTGCTCATTATACTTTAAATTGAAGCTACACTTTCATGAAGAAATTAAGTGTTCCTCCATTACTAATTTCTCATAGTTTCATTTTTTACGCTGCTAGCCTGTTAACCGAGAATATTTCCAAGTATATACATGTTCTGTGAGAAGCCATCAAGATTTTTTCCGAATGAGTTCCGCATTGACTCGCTCACGCTACTGTACCAGCTCTTAGCCCAACAAATCTCATGTTTTTTAAACATCTCGTTTGTTCTGTTGCTGATCCTAAGTCACTCCAAGTTAGTAATCTCGAAGTGATTGTGAAATCCTTCTTACATTTATGGCTGGTACTTTAAATGAAGCCATTGATTTTCAGATATAACACCAATTTCAATTTTCTTCCTAAGATGAAAAACGACTAATTTTCATATGACAAGTTTATTCGAGTAGAATGATTTCTTCCCAAAGACAATCCTAATTGTACGTATATCACCGTATTTTCAAATAAAACATGTGTTGCTTAATTCTTGACACCTAATCAGACCATATCCATCCATTGAAGGCATTTTTTATCCAATTCCCATTATTTCTTATTGTAATCCATGAAAAATCCTCTGATAGTCAACTGAGGTTATAGGGCTTATTATGCAATGCATTTCCCTCACAATTGCACAGTAGATGACGTTTCTTCGCTTGGCATCGCAGAACAAACCACGGTTCCAGAAACTGCCATTCCAGAAACCGTGCCAGAAGAGATACTGGAGCCTGCTGAGATAGGTAATACACATACTCAGTTACTGATATATCACTCCCTTTAACGCATGACATAACATTGATGATTTGTCTCACTTTAGTATTCTGATATAAACCTCCCTACACACATTCCCACAGCTCCAAGTGAGCCCACTACAGCTCTGGTCCGCGAAGAACCTGTTTTGGAGACGCACACCACAGAAGTCGTGCTGACTCAGACAGGTAACAGAAAATTGATGTGACCTACTGTAACTACTTCATTGCAGTTCATTGGCATCCAATGTACCTCACTTTAGCGTATCCAAAACATTGGTCAATTCCTTTGACTTGAAATATTTGCAATTTCCACTTCAAGTTTAAAATTAAAATTAACGCGAACTTTGCTCTATCAATTTAGCGCCTGAGCAAGAAACAGTGCAGAAGACGAAAAAGGTCGTCAAGAAAGAGGAACGTAAAGAAGTAGAAGTTACACAAACTCGAACAGGTATAAAAGTGATGCACTCACATTTTATGTTAACTTGTAACGCTTTATGCTCTCAGTTTTTGAAATGACATTACATACTTTGATCATGCCTTGTCACACTAAACACAGCTGTATCAATAACCCATTACCTTTTCCACAGCCGAGTGGTATTTGGAGCCTTACGTGGCCTTTACGTCGTTACATTTATTTGCAACGATAATTCTACGTTGCTTAAAAATTTACCACTTTTAAAATTGCGTGAGCTTTTTCTCTTCATTTTTCTTTTAATTAACTTGGCATTGGTTGAAAGTTTCCTCTCAACACATCGCATTGTGCTGTTATGCAGGAGGATCGTCTGGCATGGTGTAATTTCAGAAACGGATAATTTAGCGTAATTTAAATTTGCAAGACGGATTTCATTTTACTATTC
>JACJUY010000473.1:285188-296421 GCA_014220935.1 Platorchestia sp. MABIK | reverse complement strand
AGGCGGCTGCGCGGCAACCGACTAACCGCTGAGTTACAAACATGTTTGATCGAAGATTGAACAAGACTCGTTTAATCTTCGATAATACGTATTACGTTGCAGCTCTTCATGTCCACAGCGTCCAAAAAAGCGCTAATTCGAATGCTCAGTAGGTAAAAATGACTAAGTGACTTCATTCATTGCTAGTTTAATGCCAAAAATAGCTTTCACTGCCAAATTCCATTGTTTTCAATGCCAAATGCCAAATTGTAATTTTTCATTGCCAAAATGACTTTTCACTGCCAAAAATGACCAGATTTGGCAGTGAAATATGCCAGTTGGCAACCCTGCCGTACAGGATGGTGAGGTAGCGGAGAGTCGGAAGTCCTGCGCCAATGAAGTTGATGTGCTAGCGTTGAAAGCTGAAGATAGTCTGCTGATTTTAGGCGCTCGAGATCTGAAGTTGAATCTGACGAGCAGCTTGGAGGAAAGATCAGTGTCAAATAAGAAAATGTCGACAGTGAGAGTCACTATGCCGGTTGTAAGGATAAATTGCCAACTTTACTATTGAAGTGTTCGTAATAAACTAATGAAGTATTTTCTCCAAAATAAAAAGGCACTTTTTTCGACAACACTCAGTGGTTTGAAAGCTACTAACCAAACCGCTCTCATACACTGTGCTTGAATAACAAAATGTCACCATTCAAACCAGATAATTTTGGCGTTCCCCAAGGTTCAATCCTCGGCCCGCTCCTGTTTTCAATTTTCATCAATGATTTCCCCACTATGCCAGCAGACACAAAAATTTCAATGTATGTTGATGACGCACAAATCGCTATGACAAGTTCCACAGCGGATTTGAAAAAAACTCAAGCCAACGCTGAAAATCTTCTGAGAAATCTGAAATTGTGGTATGACCATAATGGCCTCAAACTTAACGCAAGGAAAACGCAATGCATTATTTTTGGATCCAGAATGCGACCAGAAATTGATTACCATTTACGCTAACATTTGGAGACGATAAGATTGTAGTAGTAGATAAGGTAAAAAATTTTGGTGTTTGGTTCGACAAAAATATGACTTTCAACTCACGCGTAGAAACAATGTGTAACAAAATTAACAGGACCTAAATGTTCTTTCATAGCATTAAAGAACACACTTGACGAAAAATCCAGATGATTCCAGTGATTCAGTCTTTAGTTTTATCGCGTCTGAACTACTGCAGTCTAGTGTGGGGAGATTTATCTCAATATCGTCAAAAAGAGTTGCAAAAAATGTATTCACTACGCAGCCAAAATGGTATGCTAAAGAAATTTCAAGAAATTCGGTCATGCCACCCCTCTTTTAAAAAAACTCGACTGGACCCCAATACCGAACAGATTTATGATCTAAGAAGCTCGACGAGTGTTCTCACTTCTGTACCTCCCTCAGAGGAATGCAGATGTGGTAAAAAAATTTCCATCCAATATCCCAAACGAAAAACCAAATCGGATGAATGATGTCTTGGTCAGTTACCGTTCATCTAACGTGAGACAAACAGCTCACTCAGTTTCTGGAGCTCTTTTGTGGAACAAGCTTTGCCAGCATTTCAAAAAATGTATAAGAATTCAGAGTAAATGTGTCATGTCATTTTGCATCTCTGTCATAGGGCCTGCAGCACTTCGGTGTAAATTTCTCACTTACCTCAAACTTGGATTTTCCTGAAATTTCTGTTAGAAAATTAATTTTTTTTTACGTTCGTTTAGTCATTCTAATATTGATCTTAATTATTTCTGTCGGCTAAAATCAGCAACACAACTGTCAGCTCAATGCCGCAGAATGAAGGTCATTTTTTCTTAATTATTAGTAGTATTCTTTCATACTTTCTCATCTTTATCTTTTTATTTTTTACATTTAAAGTTAACATCCGCACGATAAACAAACTCTGAAATACATTTTCGTGTGCACAGCATTATTTAGGTTTATAGAGATGCGAGGTTTGTCCTGTGCCTTTAATTATATAATTTTCGCTGACGTTGTCTCACTATTTCGAAATCATTCACGAAGATGTTTCAATAGATTTTGGCTGAGCTGAGGGGGAGAGGAGGAATTTAGCATTTTTTTGTAGTTTTCTTCATTTTTATGTGCGTTCAGCGCACACTAGCACTGAACTTTCAAATCAGAAATATCTCTAAATTTCAGTAATTAAAGATATTACTCTAGACCATTGTTTAGTCTACCGCTACGTGCCTAATTTTATTAACATTTGCCACTCAGAAGTGATTTCCGGCCACAATAGTATTTCATTTTATCCTACGTACTTATGTCCAAATAATGCTGCTGAAGAGAATACCGATGAGATGTGAAACCAAAGATGTTTTTTCCCTTGACTGTAACCTGAGCTTTCTTCAAAAATATTTATTATGACATAAAAAACCAGATAATTTTTAAGTTTTTCAAACAAAGTTTTTTCTTTTCAGTAATTATTTCAAATAATTTCTTACGATTACAGTGAGCTCGACTGTCATTTTCGATGTAGTAGGAGATAAGTCGTTTTTATCTTTTCATCTTTAAGATTTTTCCCTATGTTTTTTTCAATACGTATATATATATTAACATGGGTGCAGGTGTGTGCATACATATGTACGCCATGGATGGATATATGTGTGCATACGTGTGTAGGTAAATGTATATCTACATAAATATATAAACATGTTTCTATCTTTATTTTTTACTTGAAAACAATACGGTTATTTAATTTTATTGTTCCTCCGAAATTATTAAAAAATAGAGCTATCACTACCCCAGAGAGCGTTTCTGTAAATAGGAAAAATGAAAAAAACAATTAGACAAATGAAATAAAGTGCAATTTGAGCATATCAATCGTGGGAAAATTATCTTTCTGTCCGTATCTTGAACAAGCTGTGAATTTTCATTTTTGAGAACATGTTTGTTTACGCGTTTCAGCCAAAATTTTGTAGATATTTGCTACTCATAAGTGATATCTGGCTTACACTGTATCTCCATTTTATCCCATGCACCCATGTACATACACACACACTCATGCATACAGATACCAGGATACAAACATGAAAATTATGAAAATTTTAAGTTTTATTTTTATACCTAAATTTTTTTTGCAAAACGGGCATTAGTTGATAAGCATCTTATTCGAACATGTATGGGTGATCACACAACAAATTTAAATTCTGCGAATGTTTTAAAGTAATAAAGTGAAAAGGACGAGGTAGGGTAGTGTTACAAGTTGCGGTTTTTATAGTTCAGATGTTATTTGCTAGTTCAGTGCACTCATATACATGTGCGTTCGCATATATAAAGAAAAAGAAAGAAAAACATTTTATTTCCAATAAAGTATAACATGAAATGTTGATACATTGGTTTTTAAAATACCTTAACATTAAAAATACTTATCTGATAATAACACATTGGTATCGTAATACTCGTGTAAAATGTTGAAACAAAAAATGATTAATAGAAAAGCACATCAAAAACGAGTTCCTTTCCTTTGCCTAATCTGATTTTGACAGTGCATTTGAATATAAATCACTAAGAGAACATCATCCTCGTAACGCTTAGTTGAAAAATGTATTCGTTTGCGCGCACTAAAATTGAAATAGAAGCAAAAATCGCGTTTAAATACCTTAACACAGAGACCCTTAATTGCTATTCATACATGGGTATCGTAATACCCACGTTAGTTATGTGTTGAGACAAATGATTTAGATCCTTAATTGCTATTCATACATGGTTATCGTAATACCCATGATAATTGTCGAAAACATGATTCGGAGAAAAGCAGGAAAAAATGAGTTTCTCTTTGTCACGGTAGTCGGATCCTGGTAATGCATTTAAAATACAGGTGACTGAGTAAAACATAATTCATGTGACGCATTGCTGAAAACCCTCTCGTTAGTGCGTACTCGTATTGAATTATGATCATAAGAACATAGGAACTAGTGATACGAGTGTAAGGGATTGATGTTAGAA
The DNA here is from genome assembly GCA_014220935.1 of Platorchestia sp. MABIK. Classification (NCBI taxonomy): domain Eukaryota; kingdom Metazoa; phylum Arthropoda; class Malacostraca; order Amphipoda; family Talitridae; genus Platorchestia; species Platorchestia sp. MABIK. The sequence continues at coordinate 292,455 of JACJUY010000473.1, read as the reverse complement.
GTAAAATGGGCAGATTTGATTTATTTTGCGTCTAGAACTATGAGGTAGACAGTCGGGATTTGAGACAATTTTTCACACGGACGCATCATCTATTGTGCCAAGTGGTGTGCTTCGGAAAGAACATAATATTCACTCTAACAAAACCAAAAACTGTGATATTTCTTACGCTAATAGTGCTGGCGTAATGAGTTCCTCGGAGTCAAAGACATGAAAGGATTGTTGTACAATGCTAGCCGTGACATTTTCAACATAGGTGGAGCCGTACAAAAATTTAAATAGCCAAAATAGCGTTGTCATCATGTATTCACGAGAGTAAGAAAGTAAGAAGATCAATTTAAGACCAGAATAAGAAGATTAACAAATGATGTTCTTTAAAGTTATGACATTCTTCGAAAACTTGGCCCTTTTTTAATGTTTTAATGAAACGAAAAAAAAGAGAAAAGATGCTAAAGTGCCCTCACATTAACATCCTCTCTTCGCGGTAATTAATTTAGTGTTGAAAATGCTAATAACTATTAGTAACTAAGAAAATAATCCCTGTGACAAATAGTTTAAAACACACTTGTTAGGGTGCGCGTATATTGGGTTATCAGTCCATAACATTTGCAGCATAGCTGGAGCAAGACGAAAAGTTAGCTACCGAAAATGATTTCGTCTTAATGCACTCACGGGCGTAGGAAAGTAAAAATTGCCGATGAATTACGTCGCACATTCAAATGTTTTAATTTGAGCGAAAAATGCTTTCAAATATCTTGAAATTTAGACCATGACATGAAATCTACACATGGGGGCAGTAATACTTATACCGGTTAATTTCTAAACAAACAAATGGTTTGTAGAAAAGCACGTTTAAATTGCATTTCCTTTCGATGCGTTGGTCTGATTTTGACAATGCATTTTATTACAAGTGGTCCAGAAAACATTGTGCGTGTGATGCATTGTTGAAGACACTTTTTTAAGTGCACTCCCATGTTGAAATTTGAGCTTACGAACATGGGAACTAGTGAGATGAGGGATTATGGTTGGAAGTAAAACGGTAGATCTAAATTGTTTTTCATCGTAGACTGTGAGGTTGACGTTATAGGTGATATTACATTGTTTCGTATCAACTAGTCAGATAAATAACTGGCTCGGATAAAATGAAATATTTTACAATACCATACAAAAATTAAATTTCAAATGCTACTAGCATTGGCACAAAAAAGTTCACTGGATTCAAATGAGAAGGATCGTTGTACAATGCCAGCCATAACATTTGCAACACTAAAACGTGGTAAAACGTTTTCCAGTAAAACGTGGTAAATAGACACATACATGCACACGGATGTCAGTATACAAGCATGAATGATAGGAAAATTACAAGTTTTGTTTTCGAATTGAAAATTTATTTTTAACATAACGGTCAGTAGTTGATAAGAATCTTAATAAAACAAATACGGGCGATCATGCAACAAAATTCATACTTTATTGTGAGAGCTTTACAATAGTAAAGAGAGATGGCGTGTTTGGTAATGTTGCAAGTTGAGAGTGAACAGAAAAACGGAATTTCTCGTCCGAATTCTAATTACCCGTTTAGTGCACAAATATATAAATATGTGCATACATATACGCACACATGCACAAACACAGTATTTATAGTTCATTTGCTAGATGCTAGTCCAGTGCACACAGGTATATGCGCACATATGCACACAAACACCCATATACGTACACGCATTTACAAGTCAGCATGTTTGCAAATCCCAACGTATAGAAGATCAAATCATTTTACCTACGCATACATCAAAACTGCTGTTTAATGTGTTGAATTAGAAAACAATAAGCAAGGGAGATTGTTCAGCAATGGAGATATTGAGCAAATAAGATTCGTAAATACTTATTCAGGACAAGGAAAAACGGACGAAGAGTACGGGAATATAGCAGACCAAGTCACAGCAAAGGAGCCGCGTACCGGGCCGCAACTGCCGAGCCCGTCACGGTAAAAGCGGTTGAGCCACCGTAGACCTTGTGGTGGTCTCTGCAAACTTTTCGCGAATACCACCACACAAGCTTAAAAGCGCCACCTCGAACAGGCTTCGCGAGCCTCTACTATGAAATCAATCAGAGTACAAGCCAGGCACGGAGGTGCCGCAACAAGTTATATAAGCGGCCTGCCTCGAACAGTCAGGCAACGTCCAAAGAAACCTACGTAAGATTAGCACGAGCCTAGAAGGCAACAAGCCGCCACTTCATCTCCACCAATCGGAGACCTGGATTGCCGCAGTGAGGCCGCACCAAGGCCTATATAAACAGCTGCGAAGCGAGCGCAGTTCACTTGACTCTCAGCCTTGGAGCTAGAATGTACTGGAGGGAGCTCAGCCAGTTTCGATCGGATTCAAATTAGCTGCAAAAGTTGAGAGACTGGGGCTACGGTATCATGACTGGGGCATACACAAGACCCCACACGTGACCACCTCTGAGCCAACCACAGACGCTTGGCTGAAGTTGGCTCCTCCTCACCTCCTCTACAACTCCGCCTCACATTTTCCAAAGCAAGATTAGTACTGCACCACAAATCAGAGGATGAGGTATGCGTGCAAATCGCTCTGTAATTTGTTGTTATATTCAAGGGCCTGTAATCTTTATAGTTTTCAACTGTTACTGTATCTTTGCTAGTAATTCTGATATTATTAAGTGTCCTCAAATGAGGAAAGACAATTTATTATCTTTCGGAATCTAAGAATCCCAAATTAATCGTTGTCAGAACTGGGACGTCAAGACCGGCTGGCCGCTGCCGAAACGGTTCAAGAAACAGTTTGTAAAAGTACAGAAATTTCTTGAGATTCCTGTGTGAGGAGGTGTGAGGAGATTTACCTCAATAACGTCAAAAAGAATTGCAAAAATGTATTAACTTCGCAGCCAAAGTGGTATGCAAAGGAAGTTTCAAGAAATTCAATCATGCCACCCCTCTTTTAAGAAAACTTGACTGGACCCCAATACCGAACAGATTCATGATCCAAAAGATCAATATTCCTTCCAATATCTCAAACAAAAAACTAAATCGGAGGAATGATATTTTTGTACCGTTCATCTAACGTGGGACATATAGCTCTCAGTTTCTGGGGCTCTTTTGTGAAAAAATTCTTCCCTAACATATCAAAAACTGTAAAACTGTGAAAAAAATTCAGAGTAAATGGATCACGTCATCTTGCATCTCTGCGATAGGGCATGCAGCACTTCGGTGTCAATTTTCCATTTACCTGAAATTTTTATTTTCCTTTAAGTTTCTGTTAGAAAATCAGTAATCATTTCTTTTTACGTTCGCTAAGTCATTCTATTATTGATCTTAATTATTTCTGTGGACCATAATGAGCAACCTTGAAGTTGAGGGCCGACTGCGTCGGTGCCTTTGTTACGGCCGACAATGCCCTCTGCGATACAATGCAGCGAAATGAAGTTTTTTTCCCATTATTAATAGTATTTTCTCATATTTTATCATCTTTATTTTTCATTTTCTGTTTTTATATTCAACATCCGTATGATAAACAAACTCTGGAATATATCTTTGTGTGTACATCAGTATATAGATTTTTAGATGTGAGGGTAATGCTGTTTTCAATGAATTAATTTGAGCAAACGTTGCCTCACTATTTCGAATTCATCCACGAAGATGAAACAATCGATTTCGGCTGACCTGGGGGGATTGGGGAGTTTAGCATTTTGTTTATTTTTATATTCATTTTCAATGCGTACATCTATTAATATGTTAACTTTTGTGTGTTTGCTTACATGTGTACCCTCGCACATGCATGGACATATCTGTGCGTACCCATGAATGTATATATATATATATATATATATATATATATATATTGTCGCAAATCCAGCCATTGCTCGTTGCTGAAGTCCTATGCAAGACAGCCAATACCTTGCACAATAAAGGACAAAGGCTTTTTATTAATTTTAACCGAGCCTAAAAGGCAATTACGCTGGCAATTTATGACAAAGCGGAGCAATGGCGGGGGTGCTTCACTTCCTTGGCGACTTATATCAGCGAACTTTATTAAATCGTTCGATCTTCTTGCTCGAGTCCGAAGCCACAGACACGGTTTCGAGCAAGTTGTGGAGGTGGCCGCGGTCTGTTGCCACCTCAGTCTCAACCAGTTCGTCTCCGCGAGTGCATCTAACTTGTGCTATGCGGGTTCTGGCCTCTACCGACCCCTGCATCCGGGACTCAGTGACCTTGATAGCCAGCATATTGGAGACATATTCGCCTGAATATATTCTTCGAAGATACTAAGGTGAGCCTCCATTCTTTTGTTACGCTTGTCATAGAATGTGCCATTAAATTACAGCGTTCCCTGACCCCTCTATGGGTGTTAGGTAAGTCTATGTCTTCAGTGTTCGTTAATTCGTAAAAGTTAAGCCGCACGGTCGGGCGGCGGGACAATATATATAAGCATACATATTTACATAAATATATGTACATGTTTCTATTTCTCTCTTTTTACGCGAAAACAATCCGGTTAATTTATTTTACTGCACGTGCGAAATAATTAAAAAATAGAGGGCGTTTCTGTAAGTAGGAAAAATAAAAATACAATCAGAAAAATGAAATAAAGTGCAATTTGAGCATTTGAATCGTGGAAAAATTATCTTTGTCTGTGTGTTGAACGTGCTTTGAGTGCTGCATGCCCTGCATGCTGCATGACCTATCGTGCTGCATGCCCTATCGCAGAGATGCAAAATGACGTGATCCATTTCCTTTGATTTTTTTCACAGTTATACAGTTTTTGATATGTTAGGGAAGATTTTTTCACAAAAGAGCTCCAGAAACTGAGAGCTATGTGTCCCACGTTAGATGAACGGTACAAAAATATTATTCCTCCGATTTAGTTTTTGTTTGAGATATTGGAAGGAATATTGAGCTTTTGGATCATGAATCTGTTCGGTATTGGGGTCCAGTCAAGTTTTCTTAAAAGAGGGGTGGCATGATCGAATTTCTTGAAATTTCCTTTGCATACCACTTTGGCTGCGAGGTTAATACATTTTTGCAATTCTTTTTGACGTTATTGAGGCAAATCTCCTCACACCCGACTGCAGTGGTCCAGACGCTTTAAAACTAAAAACTGAATTACTAATAAATTAGGTTTTTCCTCAAGTGTGTTCTTAATGCGATGAAAGAACATTAAGATTTCGTTGATTTTGTTGCACATTGTTTCTTCGTGTGATTTGAAGTAATATTTTGTAGAACCAAACATTCCCTTACCTACTGGTTCAATTTTATCGTCTCCAAATGTTAGCGTGAATGGTGGTAAATTTCTGATCGCATTATGTGATCCAAAAATAATGCATTGCGCTTTACTTGCGTTAAGTTTGAGACCATTATGGTCAAACCACAATTTCAGATGTCTTAGAAGGTTTTCAGCGTTGGCTTGTGCTTCTTTCAAATCCGCTGTCGAACTTGTCATGACAATTTACATGTCATCAGTATATATTGAGAGTTTTGTGTTTGCCGCCATGAGAAGGAAATCATCGATGAAAACCATTTGTCACACATGTAACAACTTTATTTGACGTATGTTTTTATCCGTGCATGTTTGTTCCTCGTTCCTCATTTTTGTAACACTAATATCATTTGTTTGAAGAATTTCGACATTTCATGTAAGTGCAATAGTTTAGAAATGAGTAGTTGCGCAAACTGCGATTTTACGAGAAAATCGACCGACCATTGAGGGGTTACGGGAACTTCGCTCTTTGCCTCCCCAGAAAACGTATAAGAGTTTTGTTTTAAATTTTAGAATGGAGAATGACTTGATGTTGAAATTGAAACTAATTTGAAGTTTTAGGTGCTATAGTTTAGAAATTAGAAGAGAGACAAAATGAGGCTCATCAAAAAATCTGCCTGTCATTAAGGGGTTACTGGAACTTCGCTCCCTGTTGTCTGTAAATGTTAAAGGAATTTAAGCATATGCGATTTTCTCTTAATAATGTTTCTTTTTTTTTAGAGTAATTTAAACTCGATAGGTGCATTATTTCAAAAGTTACAAGTGAATGAAGTTAATGAACTTTTGTGTTTTGACAGCGCACGAGTCGGGAAGGAATCTCGAAAAATTTTTGTACTTTACAAACTGTTTCTTGAACCGTCTCGGCAGCGGCCAGCCGGTGACGTCAAGGAAATATTTTGTACTAAATTTAAGGAATATGCAGAAATACATTTTATCATCAGTCTATGTCTTACAATATTATAAAATGATTCATTCAAAATTTATTGTTCGATATAAAGATTTATTATCGTGGGTATATTTTCTGGGGTTAATCCCAAGATTCCTGGGGATAATTTATTTTCGATCTGAAATTTGACCCTGAAATTCATTCATAGGCTTTGAACTTTGCTTGGACTGTAAAATAATTTCAATTTCAACAATCAAATTTTGTTTCTCAAGATATAAGCTCAGGAATTATGTCCGGAAAAAAGTGTATAATTTGGCAACTCTGACTTGACGCCAAATCAAAACTCAGATATTTCTTAGAAAACTAAGATCTGGGTTGAAATGCCCAGGTGCGAATGACTCAACAGCTATATAAAGGAGCATTTAGCGAGCGTGTGCACACTCCACCGTAGTCTGTAGGTAACTGACGTCACAGTAGCGAGAACGCTATTGGTTAACACAGACATCAGAAAAATCTCAAAAACTGGTTCTCTATTCAGTCGACTATGCTCCCTTCATCTATACTCCCTCCACGCTCTCAGCAACCTAGGTGTTCATTACAAGTCTCAACGCTCTAACAGCCGCACCTTCGCCGCTTCGACTGACAGCCGTGCCGCCACGCTACGTCCTCGATCCGAGCAGGGTTGCCAGATCCTGTGAGTGACATATTGCCAAAATGCTTAAGCTTCACTGCCAAATCTAGCGCTTTACTGCCAAAAAGTCACGAACGTTGCAAAATATAACAGAGATACCCTTAAGATATTTCTGTGAAAAACTGATCAAAGCTTTACCATTCGTGTGCATTTAAGTTTTGAATAATTATTTAAAATAGTGTGAAATTAAAGTCAATGTACAACCTTTTAGGGTGTTTTGAAATATTAGAATTAAAATGAACAAAAATTTATCCCATGATACAAACACTACAAAAAAATAATAAACGTTTCACAGAATATTTTAAACAATGAAATCGAAAAGACATTTTTCACTGCATACAAAGTACTAAAGATGTCTTTTGGATATTAGTTCTGAATACAAAGTGTTAAACTGTGACACGTGCACCCCAATTTTATGCAATT
>JACJUY010000473.1:217848-284588 GCA_014220935.1 Platorchestia sp. MABIK | reverse complement strand
CGTTTAATCTTCGATAATACGTATTACGTTGCAGCTCTTCATGTCCACAGCGTCCAAAAAAGCGCCAATTCGTATGCTCAGTAGGTAAAAATGACTAAGTGACTTCATTCATTGCTAGTTTAATGCCAAAAATAGCTTCCACTGCCAAATTCCATTGTTTTCAATGCCAAATGCCAAATTGTAATTTTTCATTGTCAAAATGACTTTTCACTGCCAAAAATGACCAGATTTGGTAGTGAAATATGCCAGTTGGCAACCCTGGATCCGAGTCAGCTCCCACCTAGCGTCTCTGGTACTACTAAGTCAGAGACCCTCGGCCAGCAACAGCCCCACCGGTCTACTCTAGACCGCCACTCACGCTGCGACCCTCCGACAACCGTCGGTCCTCTAATGCGTCCCTGGGTGCTGTACTACCTCACTGCAAATATTCCTTTGTGTGCCATCACTGTCGGCGATACTCACAATACAACGGCTTTTATTCCAGTTGTGTTTTCCTTATCCTTTCATGTTCGTTTGTACCTCAGGCACTCGCTTCGAGCATAGATGTTCAAAGTCTAAGGTGTTCATAGTCTAAAATGTTCTAAAGCCCTGTTTACACTAGTCTACATTTTGTCCCAGGCTCACGTGTAGACGCCTCGTGTGGCGCTTCACATGAGCCATGAGTGTTTAAAAACGTCACATGAGCCACGAGCGTTTAACTAGACATTGAGCGCGCCACGGAGCGCGCGCTGCTCGAAACCAGTCAGTGTGTGGCCAGCTGCTATGTAATATGGATTGCGGTCGACAAGCTTGTGTGAATATTGTTGCTGCATCGTAAGCTACGTTATCTCTTTTTTTATTTGCATTAGCAAAATGTTACTATATTCGCTCATTTTCATTAAAATATAATGGAAAGCAGCCTCCTCACATTCGTAGCTTTTAGTCTGCCAAAGGCATTGACGGGCTTAGTACATTTCGATTGAAAGCAATGTAGTTTCTCGCGGCAGTGCTGCGTCAGCTATAACGGATGAGCGAGAGGCGCCACCTCACTTGATGACTGCCAACTGCACACTGACCGGTCTAGAGTTACGAGGCTCACGTGTGGCGCGCCTCACGAATTCGATCAGAGCGAATAGGAAACTTCGGGCTCACACACACAAATATGAGCCTTAGTGGTGAGCCTCGTATGCACGAGTCGCGCCTCACGGCCGAAATGTCCCCTAGTGGGAACACCTCTATAGTCTGCTCGGAGCTTAAAGCAGCCTGAGGGAGAACACCACACTGGTGACCCCAGAGTGACCCGGCAGGTGGAAGCATGGCTGGGAGTGATGTCCGGTTACCCGCTTTCAGCTGTAACATCAAAGAATGGCTCCTCCACTGCGATGTTTTTTTCGCACAGATTCCGAATCTGGACGACGCTTCGAAGTTCGGAGCGCTCCTAGGAAGACTACCCACGCACATTGTATCCGGAGTACAAGAGGTACTACTGAACCCTCCGACAAACGGTAAATACGACGCGTTAAAGGCGGCGTTGACGCAACGTTTCGTGCGTCACGACGAAGAAACAAACTACAACGCCATTGTTAAAATAACGCTGGGAGACAGCACGCCATCTGAGTTACTCCTGGAAATGACGCGCCTCAACAACTGCCGACAAGCTCCGCTACCACCTTCAGTCATCCGCTCGATGCATCTTTCAAATTGCCGATGGAAGCGCAGCCACTGATTGAAGCCTTAGGAAGAGGAAAAACGGACGAAGAGTCCAGGGAGATTGCAGATCAAGTCACAGCACGGCAATCCTCGTGTCGGTCCTCAACTTCCGAGCCCGTCACCATAAACGTTGTCAAGCCATCACCGACTCCGACGGTGTCGAGAGCTGAGATCGACGTAGCTATGAAAGAAATAGCCGAACTTAAAGAAATGTTAGGAAGGTCGTTAAGCTCGCAAGAAAATGTCCACAAAGCTGACAGTTGGCGGAATCAAGCCCTGGGGCCCAGAAACGTCCAAAACGCCAACAAAGGAAGCAGGCTCGACCAACTGTACTGCTACTACCACCGTACCTTTGGCGATCGCGCAAGAAAGTGCACTCCACCATGCAACTTTGCCGGAAACGACGTTAAAGACGCGAACAACGTCCGATATCTGGTTGATACTGGCTTGGCGGTCAGTCTAATCCCGCTCGATAAAAAACGTTCGACCAGACCCCCGTCCTACGATCTGCTAGCAGCTAACAATACTCCAATAGCCTCATACGGGACGGCAGGAAGGAACATTCAGCTCGCCCCTCAATTGTTCGTGAGCTGGGATTTTGTGGTGGCCGATGTCGGTTAACCTATTATAGGCATTGATTTCCTACACGCGAACAAAATAAACGTCGACGCAGCAAACGCAAGATTGTACATCCAAATTTCAGCAGCGGAAATTCCTTGTGAGCGAGCAAACTTAGGCAGCGCAAAAATTCACAGGATCGATCATCAAGCATCGCCTGAGATCAACGACATTTTCAAGGGGTTCCCCGAGATACTGGCGTCACACGGACGCACTCCTCAGCAAGGAAGAAAAGATGTAGAACATCACATCGAAACGGCAGGCCCCCAGGTGTACGCGAGATCCAGGAGACTTCCTCCAAAAAACTGGAAGCAGCTCGGGGCAAGTTCAAAAAGATGTTAGATCACGGCATCATCAGGCCATCAAAAAGCGCCTGGGCGTCTCCCATGCACAATGCACATGGTTCCTAAGTCATCCGAACCCGGGGTTTGGAGAATATGCGGCGACTACAGGCGACTAACGCAGGAACGAAGACCGATCGTTTCCCAATTCCGCACTGCCAAGACTTCCACTTCAAGCTTCATAAAAAAATCTTATTTTCAAAAATTGATCCTGTGAGGGTCTACCATCAGATGCCGGTGAAAGCCGAAGACATTCAAAAAACGACCACCACCTGGGCTTCTGGGCTACTGGGCTTCCTCGGGCATTGAGTATCAGCTCGAGGGATATCGCCGCTCCCACAGAAAATCGAAGCCATCTGCAACTTCCCACGACCGTCGACGATCAAAAAATTACGATAGTTTTATGGGATAGTCAATTACCATCATCGACTCCATCCAGCTGCAGCAGAAAAAATGCAATCCTGCACTGAACTAACACAAGGCTTTTTATAGCACTCAAAGAAAATCATCAATTAGACCCCTGAACAACACACAGCTTTTGAAACATAGAAAAATGAGATCTCTCATCTCATCATGTAGGCGCACCCAGCCCCAAAAGGCAAGACAATCCTAGTCACGGATGCCTCGGCCAACGCGCGGGGAGGAGTGGGGGNGGGGGGGGGGGGGGGGGGGTTGTTGGCTGCTGTTTTACAACAGGAAATCGAAGGAGAGCAACTACCAGTAGCCTTCTGTTCAAAAAAGATTGCCCACTCTGCTTTGCTCTTCAAAAATTAAATCTACGGAGGGCAGCAACCCCCGCGCCTGGCCAGACAGCTGTCGCATCTCTCACAGTTTGACTGTGAGATGATCACCTATATCAGTGGCATCACCAACACGGTAGCAAATGCACTGTAGCGTATGGTATCTGCAATTCTCCCAAAAGAACCTTCAATCAACTACGAAGAGATAATAAAGCAGCAGAATAAAGATTATGAATTGGAAGAGCTCCTGCATCCAGAATCGAAGAATGCTCTGAAAATCCGACCTATCGATGCCCACATAAGCAAAATGCCCCTTTGGTGCAGGGTGTCCACTGGCCATAAGAGGCCGTACATCCCCAAAAATTGCCGAAAAACAGTATTCACGCATTTTCATGAAGCCAGTCATCAAGGCATTCAAGCAAGGTGAAAACTCCTGAGACAGCGTGTAGTGTGGCTCGGCATCAACAAGGACGTCAGAAAGTGGACACGAGAGTGTATCCCGTGTCAATCGAGCAAGGTTACGACGCACGTCAAAAGTCCCCTTGGAAAAATGCCAGTTCCAAATGAATGATTCCAGACCATACACATAAACATCGTCGGACCCCTGCTCGTATCGTAGAATTGTCGAAATCTGCTTACGTGCATTGATCGTTTCACAAGGGGGTGCACGGCTACGCTGATGACGGATTTTACGGCAGAAACATCGGCCTGCGCTTTTCTTCAGGGATGGGTGTCTTCGTTTAGAGTCCCGACGACGATCATAACGGATCAAGGTGTACTATTCGAATTAACACTTTGGAAGAATCTCTTAGCAGCTTTAGGCACGAAGCGACACCGAACTACAGCCTTTCATCTACAAATCAACGGCTTGATGGAAAGGCTACATCGAGAACTGAAAGAAGCATCGAAAGCCACCGTCACGGACGCGAAATGGGTGGATTCCTTGCCGCTCATACTTCTAAACATTAGAGCAACACTACACTCAGATTCCAACATTTCACCGGCTGAAATGGTGTACGTGCAAATGTTACGTTTCACCGGAGAACTACCTGCAATAAAGAACGAAACTTTACCAGCAGTCGAATTTCTGCTAGAGCTACAAAAGACAATGACGCGGTTACAGCCAATACTCCCAAGACAGCGGGCGTCTACAAATGTCCACGTCCCAAACGCTCTGCAAACGGCAAACAACGTTTTCGTTAAACATTGGGGGAAGGGAAGGGAAGGGGTCAGAAAAACAATGTAGATGACAAACGACTGTTCCTTTCGAGTACTACAAAGGACCCCGAAGTACATCACCATAGACATTCCGGGAAAACCTACCAATATAGCAGTTGAAAAGGTGACAGCAGCGCATCTACCTAACCCCACCGAAATAAAAACGGTGTAGATAGAACCAACAAGCGCGACATTAAATGATGACAACGAAGAAGTCCCCTTCCCTGCAGAAGAAACACAACAGATCAACCCCAACACTACAGCCCACGACAGCACAGCATGGCGGAAAACACTTGCGTTTCGGCCCTGGTGGCTCATAGGCTATGAACCATAACAAAATATGGCAGAAAATCAACCCCCCACTGAGATACTCGGAAACTTAAAAACAAAGGGGGGAGGCGCCTGTGGTGGTCTCAACAAGCCGTTCGCTTCGAGCGACCAGGCGCCACCTCCCGACACCACAACACAAGCTTCGGGCACCCCGCTGCAGCGAGCTTCGAGGGGCAGCTAACCGCCAACCAATGGGAACGCGTGCTCAGCGCGTTACCACCTCACCAGGCACTATATAAGGTGCAAAGGAAGCTAAGTCAGTCTTAAAGCAATTCCGAAATTCACATCACGCCGAAGACGCTCCGCCAGTAGTCTCTACTGCCTCTACAGCCGCTTCGCCTTCAACAGTCACTCATCCGCCACCTACGCTGCAACTCCACGTCATCTGGCGGTCCTCCAACGCGTCTCTTGATGTATTACTTTCTGACTGTAAAATTTTCCTCGTGTGCCACTACTGTCGGCAATCTACACCATAGAATGACATTTATTTCAGTTGTGCTTTCTTAACCTGTTGGGTTCGTTTGTACCTCAGGCACTTGATTCGGGCATTGATATTCATTCTTTAGATATTCACATTCTGCTCGAAGAGTAAAGTTTCACCTCATTTTTGAGAATTGCATGACAGATGTATGCAAATGTTCATGACAACTCTATGTGAACTTTTGCAACAACGCCATCAGCAATTTTTACCTACCAATGTTATAGAATTTAAATTCCCCCCTTGTTCGCTTTCCCACCTTATTTGTGTGTAATTTTTATCACTAACAGTTATTATTACGTGTAAATTATATTAGCTGATTAGATACGTCGTTGTCGTTAAACTTTTTAAAACTTATTATTTGTTGTATGTGAACATTGTGACAACGCCTTCAGCAATTTGCACGCACCAATGTTGTGATATTGAACTCCATGGACTGAGTATGTGTGTACTCACGAAATCGCGCTAGATATCGTTGAGATCTAACTTCAGTATATATATTTATACATGCATATAAGCTGTCACAGTCACCCATTGAATTACTTCCGTCCCGTTTTCTGTGTTCATGTCTAAACTTCCTGTGGAGGCTCACTGAGCTCCTTCTTCTTCTTCTCGCCGTCATGCCAGACGGACCTACAATATAATAGTTTCTAGTTTAACTATTGTGTTTGTTTTACCCCACATCTCATACATGTAATCGTTGCCGTACTCCATATTGAAAGATGGAACGAGGCCTTTCTGGTCTAACAGATATCTTAACTCTTTTCTCCCTTACTTCATAAGCTAATTTTTAGACAGGAATATCTTTTTAATCTTGACCCTGTGTTTCGTTTTTAAGTTATATATTTCTTACTGCTTGCTGTTTACTAATTTTAAATGACTGATCACGCTGATTTATTCGATGACATCGAACCAGATCTCAATCTTTTGAACCGAATATATCCAAACCTAAATGACTCCGAATACTGCATGTATACTAATATTTCAAAATTCAAAGAAACTATACGAATAACTCGCCATGAATTTTCGCTCTTGTGTTTGAACTGTAGGTTACTCTATCCAAAATTGGAAGAGATACAATGTACTATTGCTGAACTTAAGTATAACCTAGACGTGATTAGCCTCAGCAAAAGCTGGCTAGGTGACACAACCAAAGACATGATTTGATGTGAAAATTATCATAATTACAACTCGTTACGAAATGACAAGTGAGGCGGAGGCAACAGTACATACATATCTAATCACATAGACTCGAGAATCATAGCAAGTGCAACAATGAATCGGGATCATATAGAATCACTATTCGTAGAAGAGTCTAGAGATGGTAAACGAATTGTGCTTGGAACGGTGCATAGACCTCCAACAGCCTGCCCCTATATCCTTCCTGAATGAGCTAAATCGTTTCATTTCTTAGTTCAACAGAGGCGTTTTTCCAGTCATAACCCCGAGAGTTACCCGCGTAACTCTCACCGGAGTAACTCTTGACCAGATCCGAGAAGGCACTGTGAACACGATTTTGGGGTTACTCAGGCTTTGTTTGTAAACAAACAATGAATCAGCTGATTAGCTTTCCCTCTTATTGGAGTTGATAATGCATGTTGATTTTTAGTGTGTGATAATAATCAAGATTGTTTTATATTGACGTTTAACCCCGTTGATGATTTTATTTATATCATGAACTTGGCATTTTTTGATAAATGCTATGCTTAAGTGGTGTTGTTAAATGACTTTTCCGATCATCCACAGAGAGTGCTTTTATACATATAACTCTACCTTGTACTGAGTATTTAACGTTAGATATTAAAATATACATTTCATTTACCATTAATGGCTTTTTATTAATTTTGTGTATTTTTGTTGAGAAAGTTAGCTTTGATAAGTGAATCTTGTTCCAAAGGTAAATAATTAAATTCATGTGCATTCTGTTATATAATAGCAGTAATTTTATTTTAATTGAGTGCTTTGTTTATTGATTTTTTTTTGTGAAATTCAAAGTATAATTCAAATTTTTTCCCAAGAAACTGACGTGAACAAGATAAAATTCTATTTTCCGCCATTGCTGGTTCTAAGGCAGTATTTAATAGTGATCTACCATGTTCAGTTATGAAGTTTTCCTCTGGTTCATAAAATTCTTTTCACAACTGATGATGAAGAGATAACGTGTAGCAAAAGATCAACAGTTCTATGCAGTTGTCAAGATTATTTAGTGCAAAAGTTTTTTTAGGAGTAAACTTTATTTTGTTCTTTGTCAGAGTTACTCTACAGGCTTTCATGAAAACTATTAATTAACCTAATTGGCAGCACTTAATTCTATAAAACGCTTTTAATTTAGGAATAATTATTAATAAACCATTCTAAATGGGAATTTTTCTGACTAGTAAATTTATGAGAGACATAATCATGGATATTTTTCTTTTGCAGACATGTGAGATGCTTTGATTGATATTCCAAACAAGCTTAGTCCTATGAACAAAATGAAATTTTCAGAGGCTCTCCTAATGCTGCTCTCGTCAAAGCCGTGTGCTTGTCATAGCCGTGTGGCTTTAGGACCTGCCTCCGTGAGGGCAACGAGGGTTTGAGTCACAGCGCTGGAGGCGATTTTGAATACAATTGACAATACTCAAGCCTCAAAAATATCATGGTCATATATCTTGAAGAGAAATCTAGTGGATTTTATACAAGTGCAGTGTGTGACAGTGTCATTCAAGTGGAGTCAAACACTTTCTATGATTCCACATACTGAATTTAAAAATTGCAAATGTTGTAAGGTGGGCAATTTCATCCATTTTAACATTATAAATGGTTTGTGTGAATTACTGGAATGATCTTACTTATAATGAAATTTTATGAGTTAATGAGTTAAGCAACATAAATACATAACATAGAAAAGTAAAGGGTTAAATTTCATTCTTTACGAGTAAGGGAACAAGGGATTTTGGGGGTTCTAAAAAGTTTTGAGAGGGCTGTGTGTAGTAATACTTGATGGAAGCGAGGGACACGTCAGCATAGAGAGGTGACGCGTAAGGGCGAGCCAATAGGAGAAGCGGTAATTTCGCGGGGCCTCTACACAGCCCACAGTGCGCGTCAGGCGTGGATTGACCTATTTAAGGAGAGCGAGGGATTAGCCGGTTTATTTCAGCATTTTCCTGGTTCCGTGTAAGATGTAGGCCCAGAGAACTACAGAGGGGAGGTGAGCAAGCCTTTGTGTGTTAGGAAGAAGTGATAGGGTTTTGAATCAATCAGAATATTAATTTTTGTTCTTAGACGATTAGTACAGTCAGCAATCCGAGATTATGTTACAGCCTTAGGCAAGTATATTGTTTTTTTTTTACAATTTTGTTCCCAAGCGGGGCGCTGTGATTTTCATTTTGAGTATCAAATCAATCAGAACACCAATTTGTTCTTTGTGTTTTTATTCAAGTGTTGTTCTCAAACAAGGCATTTTGATTATCATTTTTTAATCTGGGGTGAAATGGGGTTATTTCTCAAATGGAATTCATGTTAAGTGTGATTTCTTTGGTGAACGAACAGTAAATTAAAATATAGTGAATGAGTTAGTTAAAGGTCTATTGTGTGGGGAGAGGCGCATTTTGTCTGTAAAGTAACTTATTCAAATGCTAAACTTCCTGTGTTTTTTTTATGCATGCAGATAAAAGATTAATTGGTTCAGTAGGAATCTAGTGGGGAATCTCGTGAAATTTTAAGGGGTTTATTAACCATCAATTATAGGGGAACAAGGCTTAAGGGGACGAATAATTACAGTGTTCCATTGTTCTCAGGGTGGGGAGGTTCAACGAAATGCAGCTTGAGGCTGTCTCGCAGTGCTACACGATGGTGCAGACCGAACTGAGGCATCATTGCCTGGCCATCTACCCAGCTACATAAGGGAATTGAAAAAGGCGACTGAGCGTGGCAGGGTTTACAGTCGCCAAGAGATACTTGCAATCCCGTGCTTAGTGCTTGTTCGCTCCCGCCAATGTCGCTTGGAATTGTGTAGGCTGTGTTTCTAGCTACAGTGCATCG
The DNA here is from genome assembly GCA_014220935.1 of Platorchestia sp. MABIK. Lineage (NCBI taxonomy): Eukaryota > Metazoa > Arthropoda > Malacostraca > Amphipoda > Talitridae > Platorchestia > Platorchestia sp. MABIK. The sequence goes on along the minus strand of JACJUY010000473.1, from coordinate 275,151 downwards.
GTTGTTTGCGTTGCAGAGTGGCGCGCGAAGTGTTGCCGCTAGGATTGGGTTTCGTAATTTTTTTTATATTCATTTAGGATGCTTCAGGCCATTCTTGTGTTCGTTAGCTTCTTTAAAATAAATTAATCATAAATGCTTAAGAAAACCATTTCCTAGCATTTTCAGTCAAAAATTAGATTGTCCCGATTTTTTATCTTATTGCTTTAAAAGAGTTTGAAATATGTCCCCGATTGTCTGTAGAAATATCAGGAACGTATCCCAGAGCTAGCGCCCCCCCGAGAGGGGGAGAGGATCCCCCTTCCGGAACTTTTTTTTCATTTATGAACCTAGAGCAATAAAATTTGGTACAGTCATAGGAAATGAAATTTAGAATCATTTACCTACTATGAAAAAATGCGATTTTCTTTGAAAGAAAATTGGAAATCATAGAAAACGACATTTTTAGGGGGGTTTTCTAAATGCTTATTCTCTGACAGTTTTTGAGCAACAGTAATGATTTTGGTATCATTGGATGCAGAATAACGTGGACATTCCAAAAAATTAAATTCTTTTCCCAAAATTTCAAAAAAATTTTTTCATTTTTTTATATTTTATCATTCATATTCCTCAAGGTAAGCGTCCCCCTTCCGAACCTTTTCTTTATTATTGAACTTAGAGCAATGAAATTTGGTACATTGATGGGAAATGCAATTTAGAATCATTTATCATTTATGACACAATGCGATTTTCTTGAAAAGAAAATGGGAAATCATAGAAAACGACATTTTTGGGGGGTTTTCTATATGCTTCTTCTCTGACATTTTTTGAGCTACATTAATGATTTTGGTGTCATTGGATGCAGAATAACGTGGACATTCTAAAAAATTAAATGCTTTTCCTCAAATTTCTAATTTTAATTGAAAAAAATGAAAAAATTGAAAAAAACATTGAAAAAATTCAAATTTATGACGTCATAATTTTGGAACAAAAAATGAATTTTGAAAACCTTTTTAACTTTTTGGAAAGTAATTGTTTTTTCGCATCCAATGATACCAAAATCGTTACTGTAGCTTAAAACTGTAGGAGAAGAAATATTTTTAATCTTGAAAATATTGTTTAAAAAACAAGTAAGTTTTCAAGACGTTTTTCAAAATTACTCCGACGTTTACAAACCTAGACATATGCGGTTTGTTGCATTTGAAAGTGAAATATGTGCTCTAAAAAAGTTATAGGGTACTTTTTTTTAAAATTGTATGTAAAACTTTCCTTAGACTTTTTTACCCTAAAATTATTACTTTTACCCTACCTCTTTCAAAAAAAAATTATATAAATTCGGAATGAAATAAATCAAAAAAGTGATCTATAACATTTTTAGAGCACACATTTCACTTTCAAATGCAACAAACCGCATTGCTCTAGCTTTGTATATTTCGGAGTAATTATGAAAACTATATTTATATATATTTTTTTATTATAACGAATAATTAATTTTCTATGCCCTTATGAAGAAATTTTATAGAAGATAAGTTGTTACAAATGTGGAGATCTAGTAGTCTGCAAATTTTCATAGACGTACGTCCAATAGAAAAAGTTTCCAGTTTTTGGAAATGGTTCCCTTAAGTAGTTGTTTTGTTTTCCCGTGTTGACTTGAGGTACTGAAGTAGGTGAGCAGATCGGTAGCTACTATGTCTCTATTTTCCAACCTGTTCTATCATTTCTCCTTTTGTGTTTCTTCCGCTCTGAATTTTCCTTCTTCCCTCCAACTATGAGGTTTAAATCCCTCACTACGGATACGGAGGGGGGGGGGGNGGGGGGGGGGGGGGATGCGCCAGCGCACCCCCTTCGTTTCGTGACACCATTAAGGTAGGTGACTTGTGCAGAAATTGATATTGTGAGTGATATCAACTAGTTATAGTTTCACAAGAAGACACCTGGAATACCTGGAGAAGATAACAAGCTGCCAAATGTTTGCCCAACTGTGATGAAGAAATTAAGAGAATCAAAGAAAATTTTCTTCTATCAGAAAAATTTTATGTGCTGTTGAGACTTCATGACTGTGAGTATCTAAAATTCGAATGGTGACATGTCTTGACAATATACATGTAGAAGGACTGCTTTGGTGAGAAAATTTGAAACCCTGATTAGAACTACTACATTTGTCATTATGATTTAGGATTAGAGTGAGTACAAAAGTTGATTACTGAACAAAATGTACCTGAATGGTTTTAAAACAGCAGTACTGATTTCTTTAATTAGAGCTTGAAAAAATTGGATAGAATAAAATCAGTGGTAAGAAAGAGATCTGTTCATTATATTTGTGTATGTTTGAATAGAAGGGAGTAATGTACATGTGAATCTGACCGTTTGATAGGCAACATTATGCTTTATCTCTTGAATATTGTTGATCAGTGTAGGTGAGGAAATGAATCGCATGTTGGGCTGTATAATTAACAGTAGAGGTTCACAAAGACTCTGACGTAAAGATGTTGACAGCTATACACGTTAAGTGTTGTCGTGCTTTAGTAACTCCTCTCACTTTCCTTTCCAGGATGGAAGTAAGGGTAGCATTAGGTTTCAGTACATTTTTCCTAGAATAGTGCATACATGTTTTCTAGCATTCAAATGGAATCTAGTTTGTATGGATTTTCGACACCTTTGTTGAAGTGTCTTTTCTGTTGCTGTGAATCTGATTTCTCATCAAAAAACTCAGCTAGCATCCATGAAAATCATTATGCAAACTTCATACGGTGGCTGCAACAGATTGCTTGAGCCTAAATACTTTCTAACTCACTGAGTGGTGACACACATATTTTCCTATTAATAAAGGAGTTCATCATGGTGTATTTTGTTTGTATGGTCCAGCTATTATATACGTCTTCACTATGGAGATGATTGAGGAAATATGCTTCATGAAATGATGCGCTGTTCCATGTCAAAAAGGAATAAATGAGAACGTAGTGACTCATCAATATTTACGGTAACAATAATAGGAAAATTAACAACAGTTGGTTAAGAGCTACCGATTGAATGAATGAATATAGAGAAAAAATGGAAACATAGTACAATCACGGCAGTCGATCCTCAAGTTATGAATCTCATGAAAACCTTCACTTTAATAAACAAAAAATCAGTCTTCGTAATTTACATTTTGAAACGCGCAAAGTTACAGTTGTCCAGCTGAGACTAATATATATTCATTTGAGGTCTGCGTAAGATGATACTTAACTGAAAGATGGACTGTAACTGGCAATGAAGATGGAAATCAATGCAAATTTGGTTTCAGATACTTTAAGCTCCAAAAATTGGAAAATAAACTTACATGAACAGAATAATGAGCGCTCGGCATAATTATGTTAGTATCGTTTTCAATTTAAGAGTCTCTATCCACAATAAAAGCAATCTGACGAGAATAAATAAATGGGATTTTTAGTATGGACTATAAAACATAGTCTACGCATGAAATGTTTTCTTACACAGGATACCCTGCGCACTGTAACAACAAATTTGAAAAAGGACAAAGAAGAAATGATGAGGTATGCATCAGAACTGAAAGAAGCAATGTGAACAAAAATGATAGGCCTTAGGGACTTTCTATCTTCCAATATAAATGAACACTTGAGGGTGCCTGTCTATGGCATAGGACGATCAAAGTTAGTTCGTTTACATCCAGTTAGTTAGTTTTAGGTGTGTATTTATATCAATATTTAGAAATAAAGTGCAGACTTCCCCTTGTGATATTCTTTGCTCGAAATGCAGTAACGTATTTGAAATGCTACAGTTCCCTTCAATGGTAAAAAATTTTGTTATAATGATGCAACAAAGTATTTACTTATTACTATTTCTTGGGAGACAACACCACATCACCAGTCCTCTCTTATAATTATAACGCATGGTAATGAATTAAAATAACCAGAGCACAGTTCCTCTTACTTTTGCCCTGACGCTTTGTATTCATAGTTCAAATTCTACAGAAAATGATTCTGTTTAAAATTACGACTCAAAATAATGCATCCATAAATTTAATGCCAAGCTACTAAGTTAACGTAAGATTACCTCATATTTTAAACCACCCTGACAAAAAAATTTTGAACAGGAAATTTTTTAAACACATTTGTACATAATAACAGTTAATTTCTTAATCCATTAATAATACATTCTACTAAATACTAGGCGTAGCAGTGAATTTTCTTTATTGCATTGGCGGCGTAGAGTGATAAATGCAAAAACTCAGAGCACATTACCCTCTCTCCAAGTCAACACCTCATATCGTTTAACAAAATGAATCTCAACAATTTTCCTCGCTAAATGTTTTCAAAATAAATATTTGCTATAATGCTTTGTCTTTTAACAGCAAGCTCGAATTTGAATACGCATTGTGATAATTGTTTAACTTGAAATCAAATTTCTGTTCTGAAAATTATGACTCGTTGCGAAAATGCAATATCACAATTATTTTACTTTATTTACGGCTAACTGTCATGAAAGCAAATTGACGGTGATCATTTGCATACATTGCATTGAAATGGAAAAAATGTGGCAGTAGCGGCTGTAACTTCTACTATGATAAATGCTAATAATCACAGCGAATGCTCTCTGTTAAAATTAAATAATCACTTAAGTAAATGCTACTCCTTAACAGTTGAGGTGTGTTCAGGCCAATTTTCTCCGTCGTCATCAGCCACCTCCACCTCCACCAGCTACTCGGAGCAGATGATGGCACTCCTGCTGTGAGCCAAATGCAGATGACGTCGATGCCACTGGCATTGAGGTTTCAGCAGATAATGCATCAGTTAGCGGATTGAGATGCAAAGGCTTTTCATCTTTCCTTTAGTCCACGACAGTGAAGATTCTGTAATTTCATATGTGTGTGTGATTATAAAATTCAAAGAGGCAAACCTATCTTTAAGATCTTTGGCCTACAATGAAAGTAGTTTATTTTTACGACATCGGAACGAAAAATTGATCTATTACACATCAATAATTTCCTTTTCCTTACCAACATGTAAGATGGACTTAATGCAGAGAAATCTCCAAAGGTTTGATGAAATATTTCGGACAGAGAGACAAACACCTACTTAACACAAGAGACACTAATACAAACACCATTCCCAATGCGTGGTAGCGCTGTCATGCTAAGCCGCCATGTAAAAAGAGGCAAAATTTCACTCAGAACAAACAATCAATAAGTACAACGTAAATTATTTTACATTCAATGATAAGCCATATTATGAATGAACCAGCTTGAATTCCCCACAAGAAAAAGATGAGGAAATAGCAGGAAAAATGTCTTCATTTCATCGAAAAAATAATTATAGGAACACAATGACCCCAGAAATGCAATTGTAATCTTACATCAGCATTAAGTGCATCGCCTTTGAACAAATACAACTCAAATTATTTGGATAAGTAAAGTTAATAATAGTAAAGAAAACACAATACGCTAATATACAGAATGTTGTATAATTACATGTACATATTTTAGCCACAGATGGAGCTACCAAAAACACACTCTGTGATGATTTTATTGTTCGAAAAATCAAATTTTAAATAAATTTACATCACTTGAAATTCATTCTCCAAAAATACTTTGGGTTATAAAAATTGTATTTCTTGGCTGATTTGGATAAAATTTAGTTCAGGGTAATACTTGGCCTGTTCATGAGGTAAATATTTTGAAAACAACAAAATATTAACCTAAAATGTAATTACAGTGATCTAAAGTCAAAGCCAAATACGTTTATGATCTCGATTGAAAATGTACCAAAATCTTATTCCGTCACAAAGTTCGAGTCTAGAGCTTTTAAATGATGTAATGAAATTACCAGCAATCTTCCTTTTTCCTACTTTAAAATAGATTTTCACAACCAAAACAGCCGCCTGGCTCAGCGTGTAGCCTCACTTCAAGGCTGCTATCGTCGCGTCAAGCCAGCTTGTAACATACCTGTAAACTAACTTGTTGAACTTGTGAATTGAAGTTATTTAATGTGGCGATTGTACAATGTGTTCGTATTTTAGAATTTGGTTAAATAAACAAGTTACTAGTTTATAGTTACGTAGAACCAGGGGCTGTTATGGTTGTGAAAATAGATTTAAAAGTAGGAAATAGAAAGATAACTTACAATTTTATCACATCATTTGAAAGCTTTTGACATAAACTTTGTGATGAAATAAGTTTTTGTACATTCTCAATTGAAAACATAAACGTATTTGGCTTTGACTTTAGACCTCTGTAATTACTTTTTGGGTCAAGATTTTGCAGTTACTTGAAATTTTTACTTCAAAAGTAGGCTAATTCTTACCCTAAACTAAATTTTCATCAAAATCGGACAAGAAATAAAATTTTTTACGACCCAAAGTATTCATGGTAAAAAAACTTTGTAGTGATGTAACTTTGTGCAAAATTTGATTTGATGAACAATAAAATCACCACAGAGAGGGTTTTTCATAGCACTATCTGTGGTTAAAATATACGCATCAAATACATAACACCCTGTATATCGAAGATAAGTGCATTGCTTTCTACTCCTTGAGTCAAATCTATCGATATCCCTGTCTCTACAATCAACAAAATCGAGTACCAAAAAGTAATTGATACCATGCATAGTGGGAGTAATTAGATCACTCTTCCTCAGGCATAACAACAAAGAACACACCTTTAAAGGATTGAAGGCTCTGAAGGTCATGATCTAGCTGCTGGGAATCGACCTCATGCTGTGACTGCAGCTCCTGCGATGCTGGCAGGACCTCATGTGCTAGAAGACTTTCTTCATGTAAAACAGCTCCTGGTGGTGTACGTCTTAATAGTCATTGGTGTAAAAAATTAACAGTAGAAAGAAGTTGAGTTTTTATCAATCCCAATAGCATGAAATTGCCGCACAAGATATAAAAAAAATTGAGAATGCGGCGGTGAAAGTGAATTTGAGGGTACAAAGTGCCATGGAAGAATGTAATACAACACTCCAAAGACCATGTTCTTCAATTTTTTTTAAGCAAAAACGAGGCGTCTAGCCCAAAAAACTGATATATCTAAAAAACATGAATATTTAATTGAAAAAGTACCTGAATAAAAATGTTCTACAACTCAGAATGATAAGTAATTGAGAGAACGAGAGGTTTGATTGGAACAGGTTGAACGAGCATACGTGTTGAGGCAAGGAATCACAATAATCATTTGAATGCGTAAATTGGATCCGATTCTTGACCATTTGGGACATCAAGGTGAAAACGTAGCGTGATAAAATAAAACATATATCAGCAACTTGACCTTATAGAGACTGAGATATGGTGACATGGAAACAGAGATGTGAAAAGCATGAAGGTTTTCTGTTTCCACCTCAGAGATAGTATGTTGTAAGTCATACAAATATCTTTTACAGCCATAGGTATTCATCCAATGCTATTACACAAGTTGAATGACCAATCGGATTTTAACAGTTTTCTCAACAGTGGAAGGGAGCAGCTCAATGAAACAAGAAAATAATGAATGAATTACAAGATTTAGATCAATCCCATTGCCAGCGGATATCAATAACACAGTACAGGTCTTTGTACTGAAAAGAACACATTTAATAGCAACAAAAAATACGATTTACTTCAAGAAACCCAAACAAAATCATTATATTTTGTACCATCAAATCTAGAAGGGCTAAGATAGAATTAAAAATGAGAAGCATCTATTTTTTTTCATGGGATACTGATCATAACACTCTCAATCCGTATCCATCCAATCACATAAAGGGATAGTATTAATCCCGAAAACTTAATAAATTTATATGATTTTCTATATGACACTTCCCTACATCATCGTCATCTTGAAAACAGAGCACAACACACCAAGGTTAAATACATGCATAAATGAGATACAATCAAAATCAAGTTTGAATCTCTAATGGCAAAAAATGAACACATGCAAAAAAAATGAACACAAGAAGACATCAACTCTGTACCCTATCCATGCAACAAACCTCTTGGCTGTACAGCATGTTGGGCTTCAACCTTGCAGTGCTGAGTCTGAAGCTGCCCAGATATTCCTTGTTCCCCTGTAGTGAAGAGTGTGCAATCCTTTGCTGCATGAGTTTCTTTCAGTTTGCTAGATGAAAATGCTGTAGATTCCTCTGAAAATTGAAATAATTGAACTTAGATTGACTGAGATTTGGAGGAAGAGGAATACTCATGCCATATATAAATCAATACTTCTAGGCTGATGCAGATAAAGACCAACTCACTTGCACTACTGTAGAAGAGAGAAGTACATTAGTTCACTTAAATTTAAATTGTTTTCTAGCATACAAATTTTGAGACATTAAAAAATAACATTTGATTTCTCTAATTGTACAATCAAAATCCTTCCATGCACATGCATCAAAAGTGGACTCCTTCTCAGAAGTTGATGCAAACAAAATCAATGAACTCTCAAAATTGTAAAGCACAACGGATAGGTTTGAAGTGCTCTAAATGATTAATTTTATTTTTGAGCTACTATTAATAAATCTATTAATATTATTTAATTATTCTTTTCATCTGGTCTTCAAGACAAATGTTAAACTAAAATAAGTGATGATGACAGCCCAATCATGCCACACCTCCTGAATTTCAAGGCCCTTGTCTTTATCATGATAAATGATTTGTATCACTTCTTTCTGACATTAAAGTAACAAGCTTCTCAATTGTAGAGCAATAGTTTTACAGATACATAATAATTAAATTTTCCTTAATACAGATAAATAACTTACCTAACAAATAAAACTTCCAGACATCCACTTGCAACTTGCTAAGAATCCTTGTGAAACTCTAAACGGGTGGCATGGGACCTCTTCACTGGACTGTGATACATGTTCATAACTTGAACACTGATGGTGCCTGAAATGGGAAGGAGCATTGCTTTAGATACAAAGCTAATTTAGTTAAAATTTTTGCTCATTTAAAAAATCAAATTAGTGCAATGAAAGAAGCTATTGCCACTTTCATCAACACTATGATAATGTTGATTTCACAGCATAAAAAATTTCCATTCTTTGCTTAAACACACATCCGTTGCAAGCTGATTCAAATTAGTTTTCCTGAATAATGCTACACTAAGACACAATGTATATCAATAAGTTAAATGGAACATATCTGATGAAAAGAATGAGGCTCATTATCAGTAATTCTTCATTTTACAATATTTTACAGGCAACTTGAATGTTTTGTAGTACTTTCTCAAAAAAGGAATTGATACAAATCTTTTTATGGAGGTTTTGCTTATGCCTTTCCTTTTTTTGTTTGTCTTTTCCAAATTTTGAGAGCCATTTTGCTTCTGAAAATTTAATATTAAACGTTCAATAAACATAAAAGTCTCCTAAAATGAGTTTTTCTTGGACTTCTTTGAACAATAATTACCTGTTGTAATAGAATCCAGTCTACAATTCATACTAAAAAAGCTCTCCTTTTTAAAACAAGATGACCAGTTAAAATATTATTTTGATAATAAAAGTTGAAACACCTATAAATTTTTCCTTTATCTGCTCCATGCTATTATGAGTCAATTAAAAAGCCATTATTTTCTGCAAACAATGGGGAATAAGAGACTCATTATTAATTCATGAAGTTTTGATTCAGTAAATTAATTGGGAAAAATGATGCAACTTTAAGTTTTACATTACCTTGGTCTTGCAGAGCTCTTCAAGGAACTGCAAAGATTTCAAAATCTTTCTGGCATTTCTGACGGGAGACAACATGGATTTATAGTCTGAACGATAGAGATTCTCTACAAACACACAAGACCTTTTTGGTATTTCGGATATATTATCCATCTTTAACGTTGCATTGCAACAGGGTTGAATTTAATCAAACATTGAGCACTTTTTTAAGCGTACGCAAGAAGCCATCTTTACTTCTGTAGCTACATCGCAACAGTCACAGTCGCCCTAACCAGATGTAAACAAAGTCACGTGACGATTTCTTGACTCTGTCATTTGCCAATTCGCATCTACGTCATTGCTGTCAGAGCTGAAACTCACTTAGTGATAAGTTGGGGATCTTCTAGTATATGATCTGTGTCGCACTGCACCCCCTTATATAGTGCTTGACGAGGCGTCAACGCGCTGAACACACATTCCCACTGGTCAGCGGTTGGTGGCGCCTCGGAGCTCTTGCTGCGCGGGGTGGCGCTTTGAGGCTTGTGTGGTGGTGTCTTGAGGTGGCGCCTGGCTGCTCGAAGTGAACAGCTTGGGGAGACCACCACAGGTGCCCCACGTTGTGGTTACCCTCCCACCACCACAGGTGCCCCCTCCATCCGCGATTGACGCAAGCTAGCAAGGGCTAACACATCACATGACACGTCTATACGTACTTCCTTACTTACGTATGCACGTCCATATAAACTAAAGTACATTTTTACATACTTACGTAAGTGCTCACGCACACACCTACGCAGGAATGCAAATCATTACGTATTTAATAACGCACGTACGCACGTTCGCTCAAAATTACGAGCATAGGTCTCTACGGATCTAGTTTAAAACGTTCATTTGTACGTACTTGAGTGGTTAAGAATGCACCAGAGTTCCTGCTCACATGCGTAGGTACGTTGGTATTTAGTTACGTTCATAATACGTTCGTTCGCAATGCTCATACTTATTACCTTGCATGCTTCATGAAATCTAACGGAACGTAGGCATTCTTACGCACATGTACGATACGATGATTGAACACAATTTGAGAAAAAAAACGCGTTAGTGCCCTTTGACATTACACTGAAATTTGAGTTTTGGCTTTTGCGATTTCTGGGACCAATTTTAATACCCATTACGCCCGTGAGGATAAATTTGTCTCTTTTCACGCAACTGATGTTACACACTAACCATGGACGCACATGACTTATACCACTTCTGAACACGTTCAGAACACGTTATGAGCAATGCCCATACCATTTACCAGTTGTCACGGGTGAGAGCACCCGGCAACTGGTAGGAGTGATCATCTTGCTCCGGGAGGGGTGACGGTTACCCTCTGAGCAGTCGTACCCGGCAGCCCGGCCGGCTCCAAGCGGCGGACGACTGTTGTGGAAGGTGAGTCCGAGTGCTGGTAGGGATACTACCGTAGCTCTCGTGACTTTATTTTCCGGATAAAGCCCACAATCTCTCAACACAATAATGCAACGAGCATTCATGAAGCAGTAGTAAAATTGATTGAAACTATAATGACCGCATACAATCAGTGCGGCCCAATTGTAACTCGTACAGTTACACCGAAAAATAAACAAAAGCCCTGGATTACTGGAGACATCATGATAAATGTAAAGAATTGTCAAGCGTACCTAGCCCTCCTTTGCGAAGGGCGAATATCTAGAGAAACATATAACCGATTCAGGAACTATGTGACAAACCAGATAAGGACATCAAAAAAGAGCTACTCTACGCTCAAGTTTTCTCATTATTCAGCAGACGTTAAAAAGACTTGGTGCCTCCTAACCTCTTGCTATAAACCGAATAACGACGATAAAAAGAAAATTGAATATGTTGTTCAAGATAATGTAAAATGCCACGAGAAGAAAGAAATTGCTAATCTCTTTAACAATTTCTTCGTAAACGTAGGGAAAACTATAGCTGATGGTATTCCAAGTGAATCTACTGATCCCCTGGAATACATGGATCATATTCGAGAACACAACTCCTTTTTCTTTACGCCTACCTACTCTTCCGATGTAATTGCGTGCATAAGCAACCTGAAAAATAAATCGAGTGGGTTACAAACGTTTCCGACTATAGTATTTAAAATTATTGCTGATATTGTGGCCCCGCTCATATCCAATGTTACTAACCAGTCTCTCTTCCTATGCACTTTCCCAAACTCCCTCAAAGTTGCTAGAGTAACCAATAACTTTAAAAACGGCGAAAAAACCTGTGTAAGCAATTATCGACCTATCTCCGTGCAACCAATTATTACCAAGGTATTCGAGAAAATTGTGAATAAAAAGTGTACTCTTACATTGAACAAAAATCATTTCTCTACGATAAACAATACGGCTTTCGCTCTAAAAAATCAACAACACAGGCTATGTTGAAGATGAAGGCAAGCCTGTCTTCTCTGTATTTCTTGACTTTCGAAAAGCATTCGATTGTTTGGACAATAACAAATTACTCTCGAAACTACACAGTTATGGCATTCGAGGGGTCGCCCATGATTGGTTCAGATCATACCTAACGAATCGGAAGCAATACGTTGTCATGGACGACGCACGCAAAATCAGACCCACAGACAATTAGCGATGGAGTTCCACAAGGATCTGTCCATGAGCCTCTCCCATTTCTGATTTTTATCAATATTATTAAATGTACATCATTTTTCAAATTCATACCTTTTGCCGATGACAGTACGCTTTCTGCGGTCCTTCCGAGCCAAAACCCCGCTATGATTGCGGAGAGTTTAAATAATGAACTCCATAAGGTATCATTGAGGCTTAATGCCTACAAAATAAGCCTTATAATCGATGAAACAAAAGGTATTACATTCTCAAAAAAGAAAAATAAATCTCTCCCACGTATTAAAATTGGCGAAATTGAAATCGTAGAAACCAACTCATTTAAGTTCCTAGGCATCATAATAGATAAACATCTGACCTTCAAAGAGCACATCGCTCATATTTGTTCTAAATTATCAAACTCCATCGGAATCCTAAATTAACCTAAAAATTTCCTGCCTGAAACAGCAATACAAATGCTCCACGTACCGAACGCTCATTTCACCATACTTGCAATACGGAATAGAAGCATGGCACTGAACTGATAAAAATAAAACTAATACTAAATTTACTCTGAAAAAAAGAGCCATCAGAGCGGTAAAGAATCTAGAATATAATGCTCACACAAATGATTTGTCAAAAATTTACCAGTACTTAAGCTTTCGAATCTCTACAAAATCTTCAATTGTAATTTCATTTACAAAACATTAACAAATAATGGCGACAATGGGCTAAAACAATTGATAAACGCACAAACTGGTCATCACGACCATTTAACCGAAATAGAATAATTTCATGCAACCTTATTATTCAAAGGCCCGGTCGCAACACAGTATCCTCTTCGTTGGAACCAAAACTTGAAACTCAATACCTGCGGAGATACGTGTAATTCTTACAAGGTATTCAGAAGAAATCTTGAGTCTCACTTCCTATGAGAATCCTAGTCGTGTAAGATCACCAAGTCAGATCTTGTCCCCTACATGACTGGTCCTAATAATGTAATTTGCCATGCTTAATATCGCCGATCTTCAGTCTGCTCTAAAATCATTGTTCGAATATACTGTTAAATCTAGTCCATGTGAACTATATTGTAAAATGAAGCATCTAATATCGAGTTAATTATCTCATTGATCAGTCTAATACGAAACTAGATTAAGTGAATTAGGTTAAACATTATTGTACCCCTTAGAATAACGTTGGTGATAGGATGCCCTAGAAGTCGCTGAACTAATTCGGGCCCACAGGTAGCTATACTCAAATTTGACCATTGTACTAGACTTTAGAAATATTCTATCTCTGTATCACCTGTGGTAAATAAATTGTTCAAATTGTTTAAAGCTGCCTGAGGGAGAACACCACAAGCACACCTATCCGATACCATCGAAACAAAAACGGAGCAGATGGAACCAACAAGCGCGGCGGTAAATGATGATTACGAGAGTCCCCTTTCTTGCAGAAGAAACAACAAACGGAGCAGACCGACCATAACACAACAGCCTACGACAGCATGGCGAAAAACACCTGTGTCTCAGCCCTGATGGCTCCTAGTCAAGGAACCATAACAAGATATGGTAGAAACATCAACCCCCCACTGAGATACTCGGAAACTTGAAAACAACGGAGGGGAGGGGGGCACCTGTGGTGGTCTCAACAAGCCGTTTGCTTGTACACCACCACACAAGCTTCGAGTGACCAGCCGCTACGTCACGCAACAGCAGTCTTCGAGGCTCTCCCCCATGCAACGGCGAGCTTCAAGTCGCCATCATACGCAACGGCAGGCGTCAAGACATCACCTAACCACCAACAAATGGGGACGCGTGCTCAGTGCGTTACCTCACTTACCAGGCCCTATACACCTTTTCTCGTTTTATAACCACACGTCAAAACAATATAGCAACAGTTTGCACAATCATATAACACCGAATAAAAACGAATAACAGCTGTTCAAAATATAACAACATCCAGTACAAATCCAGTGACGGTGCTGTTAAATTGATAACAGATGCAAAATGTGGTGACATAGACAAATGAATATAACGTTGCTTCAAATTGTATAACACTCTCGGAATGTTGCAACAGACGTTCATTTTCTTTAACAAAAAGTTAAATCTTGTAACAATGCTTCATATAGCCAGTTTCACAGGTTCGAAATAATGTAACAGAGGCAAAAATAGTAACGAAAAGTCATAAGTTGTAACAACATCTTTTAAATTCGTTTAGACCAGAGAAATAATTTTCCCGCACTTCCTCATTCAATAAAAGTTGAAAATAATGGGTCCACCTCAAAATCCTAAATGTCAAATCCTGAAAGTCAAAATCCCGAATATCAAATTCCCGACCATATTTGGCTGTGGAAGCGTAGACTCGAATTGATGGTGTGTGTTACGAATTGGTGGTGTGTGGTACGAATTGGTGGTGTGTGGTACGAATTGGTGTAGTGAAGAATTGACCATAATTGATGAAAATAATTGATGAAAATTCTCCATGACAGCTCGTATATAAATTTGGTATAAGATGTTTTTAACTGAACAGTACATTCGAGATTTTGATTTTCGGGAGTTAGATATTCTTGATTTCAATATTTGGAATTTCGACTGTCGGGATTGTGAATGCCACCCGACAATAATATGGGGCTAGGTTCCATTACTTCCCGGTCAGTGGATGATGCACTGACCAGGAAGTAATAGAATTTTCCAGAACAACTCCGACGTGGCCGGTTTAGGTGTGACATGCATTACGGTTCAAGAACTGGGAGTGAAGCGTACCACCGCTTATTCCATTGTTAGGTCCTACCGGCGCAAGACTTTATAATCTGTTTTTACCGGCGCAAGACTTGTGGTCGCAAGAAGATGATAGATATTGAGAGCCTGGATTTACTTGTGATGTTGATTGAAGCTACTCCAACCATCACCGTCAAGGATCTCGATAGAGCTCTTCGTACCCCTTTCGACCGCAAGCCCTACGTCTCAGATGCCACAGTTGCACCATCTGAATGGCATCGCGGAAACATGCACTGTGGCGGCAGCGCGCAGAGCAGGAAAGTCGCTGCGGCAGCATCGGGAGGAGGTTCTCTGGCATGTTGTTGACACGTGCGTGCCGTTTGTCACTCCAGCCATTGCGGCAGACAACTACACCCATGCCAACAGCTACTTGATCAAGAGACTTAATCAACAAGATATTTTCTTCTTTGCATAGTTTCAATATCGCACATACGAAATTCATTCATTATTGTAATTGTAAATAATTTTGCATGCAAAGTTTCAATGTGCATTACTGTATAACGGGGTGCAGTAGCAGCTCGGCCAGTCTTCTCCCCGCGGCTCCGATTTTCCCAACACGTACAGAAGACGCTTCACCAGCTACACCCTCAACTGCCTCTACAGCTGCTTCGCACTCAGTAGTTGCTCTGTCGTCATCCGTTCTGCCACTCCACATCACCTGACGGTCCTCCAAAACGTATCTTGGGGCATTACTACCTGACGGCAATATTTTTCTCGTGTGCCATGACTGTCGGCGATATTGCCAATAGAACGATGTTTATTCCAGTTGTGTTTTCTTACCCTGTCGAGTTCGTTAGTACCTAAGGTACTCGCTTCGGGCATTGAAATTTCAAGTCCTTAGATATTCATAGTCTGCCCGGAGCGTAAAGTAGCCTGAGGGAGAACACCAAATGATTTATCCACCATGTTCCGATAAACTCAACACTTCGCCTTATAGTGCAGCAATAAACGACGAACTAACTCGTAAGAAACTGCCGGCATATTGAGTGTCTTATTTAGGAAAGCCGAACGCCCAGCTGCAGTGGTGACGCATTAAGTACTGAACGTGTTCAGAAGTGGTATAAGTCATGTGCGTCCATGGTTAGTGTGTAACATCAATTGCGTGAAAAGAGACAAATTTATCCTCACGGGCGTAAAGGGTATTAAAATTGGTCCCAGAAATCGCAAAAGCCAAAACTCAAATTTCAGTGTAATGTCAAAGGGCACTAACGCGTTTTTTTCTCAAATTGTGTTCAACCATCGTATCGTACATGTGCGTAAGAACGCCTACGTTCCGTTAGATTTCATGAAGCATGCAAGGTAATAAGTATGAGCATTGCGAACGAACGTATTATGAACGTAACTAAATACCAACGTACCTACGCATGTGAGCAGGCACTCTGGTGCATTCTTAACCACTCAAGTACGTGCAAATGAACGTTTTAAACTAGATCCGTAGAGACCTATGCTCGTAATTTTGAGCGAACGTGCGTACGTGCGTAATTAAATACGTAATGATTTGCATTCCTGCGTAGGTGTGTGCGTGAGCACTTACGTAAGTATGTAAAAATGTACTTTCGTTTATATGGACGTGCATACGTAAGTAAGGAAGTACGTATAGACGTGTCATGTGATGTGTTAGCCCTTGCTAGCTTGCTAGCTTGCGGCACCTGTGGTGGTGGGAGGGTAACCACAACGTGGTGCACCTGTGGTGGTCACAGATCATATACTAGAAGATCCCCAACTTATCACTAAGTGAGTTTCAGCTCTGACAGCAATGACGTAGATGCGAATTGGCCAATGACAGAGTCAAGAAATCGTCACGTGACTTTGTTTACATCTGGTTAGGGCGACTGTGACTGTTGCGATGTAGCTACAGAAGTAAAGATGGTTTCTTGCGTACGCTTAAAAAAGTGCTCAATGTTTGATTAAATTCAACCGTGTTGCAATGCAACGTTAAAGATGGATAATATATCCGAAATACCAAAAAGGTCTTGTGTGTTTGTAGAGAATCTCTATCGTTCAGAATTTAAATCCATGTTGTCTCCCGTCAGAAATGCCAGAAAGATTTTGAAATCTTTGCAGTTCCTTGAAGAGCTCTGCAAGACCAAGGTAATGTAAAACTTATAGTTGCATCATTTTTCCCAATTAATTTACTGAATCAAAACTTTATGAATTAATAATGAGTCTCTTATTCCCCATTGTTTGCAGAAAATAATAGCTTTTTAATTGACTCATAAAAGCATGGAGCAGATAAAGGAAAAATTTATAGGTGTTTCAACTTTTATCATCAAAATATAATGCTTGTATCTGAAACTAAATAATGAAAACATTAGATAACCCAAAAATTAAATTGAGACTAAGATTAGTATATCATATTCTTTTTATGCAAAATTTGGTTACAAAGGCAATTCTAAAAGTAATTATTCTTAAATTAAATTAAAAAATAAATGCTAATTGAAATGTCACAAATTGGCTCTGTTCCTTTTATCTTATATTTGCATTAACTGTTTGTTTCATATTAAATTAACACAATCAAACTACTTCATTAGTATTACTTTGAATAAGTGACTGTTACACACTCTGAATATACATCCATTGTCTTTTGCCTAAGTTTTTTCAGTGTGCTGGAATATTAATAATTTTAAAATTTCCACGTATAATGTGTTTAGTTCAGTAAAAGTAGTATCACTAATTATAAGATTTTTAAAAATAATGTGTGCTTAGCTATTACGTAGAGTAATCATTATGCTATCATGATTTCTCTGAATAACCCTGCATGATCCATTTGAAAAATTGTTTTGCTTGTAACCTTTTGTTATTTTCCCATTGCTCATAGCTTGTATTATAATTTAAAAAACAATCATGCAGGTTTCTGCACCTATGTAGCCTTGTAGAGAAATAATGGTGAACCTACTTTGACTTTAATTAGCAGTAAAATGAATGATTCAGGTTTGAGCATGTCAACATCTTGTCCTAAATCTGGTCACTTTCAAAGATGGCTTTTAATGCAAAGAAAAGTGATCGAACAAAGTTGTTCACAATAGGCGGTCATGTAGAGTTGGCCACCAATGGTGATCATACAAAGTTTATATAGGATTTGCCTTAGATAATTCAAGGTGAAAAAAAGGTAATCAAGAGGTCTTTCTGACAAATTTTGTTCAGGATAAATGGAATTTCCTCAAATTGAAATTTGACTTGAATTGAATGAATAGAAAGCCAGTTGAAATGAATAAAGATTATTGAGATAAAGAATGTTCTCGTTTAAATTAGTAAATTTACATATTGAAAAAGTGAAGTGCATTTTAATATCAGATCATGTTAAAATTGAAAAACACATTAATTTAAAATACACCACTTTATATAATTTGAAAATGTCACTTTTAAAAAATGTCGTGTGGGCAATGATGGGTAGTATTCAATTCATTTATATTCAGAATGTGTTGAATTCTATTGTGATGAACAATGAACAGCATTTTTGAAGGAAATCCTGTGTGCACGGTTATTGTTAAAAAATAAAAAGCAAATATTTTGTTTTTAAACACTCATAAACATTGCACCTAATAGCCTTAATAGGGTGAGCAAGTCAGTAACATGTTAATTAATTATTCTTTTTTGTATGATTAGATCTTTCATATTTTTGTGTGTCAGCTGTGAAAATTTCATTAGGATCTATTCAACGGTTCACACGATACAAAGGATAGAAGCTGGGTAATAGGATGATTTAGTTTAATTATTAGATTATTTTATATGATTAATTTGCATTTGAAGGGGTAAAAATAACTTATTTCTGATATCTCAAAGGCTTGTGTTTTTAAAACGGTGTGGGTACTCATGAATGAGGAGCCAACACACCCTGAGCCATACATTGCGTATGGATAATTTACAAGCATTGGTAGATTACATGAATTATTTATTAGGAGCCTAATGACTCTTACATTCCTGGGGATTTATATTGAATGGTATTTAGCCCAAATGAATATATTAGTCATTCCCTTTTACTTGCTCTGTGAAATTATGTCATGGTGGTGGAGCCTCAAACACAGGAAAATGAAGGTTGCTGGAAGTGCTACTTATTAGGTAGTATGTATCAATTTCATTCAAGATGAAATATTACTGTTTTTAATTTTTTCCTGTATTTCTCCATCAGCTGCTAGTGTTGAATTTCCTGCTCCTGATGCTGTGAGGCCTGCCAGTCCTGGGGCATCGAGGCCTGTCACTCCTGGGGCATCGCGGCCTGCCACTCCTGGGGCGTCGAGGCCTGCCACTTACGCAATTAGGCGTGCCACCAGTGACAAGCTAACAATGCTCTTCAGCATCATGGAGGGTAACAACACAGGCTGATCGTGTTGAAATAACCACTGAGTTCATTCTTCATTGAAGTGTCTGTGAACTGTAGCAAGAAGGATTTTTCAAGTTACAAACCAGAATTGGACAGACTAGGGTGAGTGATAGCAGCAGAAAGCTCAAAAGACTGCTGAAAAGTCATCATATACACATTATTCTAAGGCACTGCAGCATTCGTGTCACCGCACAAAGAAGGGCTGTGTGAGAGCACACATTGTGCATAGACTTCCGTGTACATGTCCATATTCATTCCTCTCTATGGAAAACCTTTGTTGTGGTGAGGAAGGCTTAAACTAACTTACGTAATAATTGACTATGCTTTTGTGTTTAGAGTAAAGGCTGGCATGCGAAAGAATCTAAGTAGCTTCCATAGTGTTGGTTTACGGTACACCTTGAACGTCAGCCTGCCTTCAGTTAGGAGAACTATTAGATGAGTGATGCATCTATTGGTTTCCAATTCCATTGAGAATTTAGTAATACTGTTGACACTATTCTTTTATTGAAAAATTGCAGTAGGTATATCGTCTGCAAGGGCTGTGAACTGTGAATGCATCTCCAACGTATCGTTTGAA
Source organism: Platorchestia sp. MABIK (assembly GCA_014220935.1). NCBI lineage: Eukaryota > Metazoa > Arthropoda > Malacostraca > Amphipoda > Talitridae > Platorchestia > Platorchestia sp. MABIK. The sequence goes on along the minus strand of JACJUY010000473.1, from coordinate 255,274 downwards.
CAGGCTTGAAAGGTAGTTGCGCATTTATTCATATTTCCAATTATTGCACTTTTATTTCCGCCAACGCAACACATGATCCCATCGATGTTCAACTGACCGGATCTTTTCTAGAGAAACCCCGCCACTTATCCAACACATAAGTTCACCCCCTTATAACATTAGAAATAATGCACCTATCAACTTCAAATTACCATCAAAAGATGTATTGAAACATTCTTTCGCGTTCATCGTTTAATGTTTAATCTTTCCTTTGAGAGTAATTTGAAGTCGATAGGTGCAATATTTCGAAAGTTACAACTTGGTGAACTTATGTGTTGCATTAGTAGCGGGGTTTATCTGGAAAAGATCCCACTGGCCTGCGCGTTTATTTCATGATTCTATTGAATATGTTTGACTCCTGACAAGTTGCGGAAGATTCAAATAACTTTGCAAGTGACGCGACGACGTTACTGACGGGTTAATTTACTTGCAAGACCGTCGCGACGGGTTAATTTACTCATTCAAAATTTTCAGTAACACGTGTAGAGCAAAACTCAGGTGGTATGCACCTAGACAACTCCTTGTATCATGGAAAACTAGCATGTTATTTTTTGGGTGCTACATTTCCTTCAAATACAATGTTGCTAGGACACTATTAATCAATTTTTTCGGTACATCATTAGTTATCAGATGGAAAATACTGGATACAAATTTGGCTGCTTGGTATGTCGGAGCATGGATGAAACTTACAACAGGTCGTTTTTGGGTGTTAGCCTGATGCGTTTTAGTTCATTATTAATTGTTTCAATAAAAATAATAGGTTGAGAATATATGACACCGCCATTTCTTTTTCGAAATTTATGTTCTAAATCATTTGCAAAAAATTGCTCCATATATTAGAAACACGCAATTATTTGCATAAAAATTTTCTAAAATATATCGCCTTCCCCTGTTGATGGTCATAGCAAATTGAGAAGAAAACTTGGAGAGAAGAAGTATTTCGTTGCTCAAATAGAAAGCATTGAAATTCACGAAATGTTTTTTGTTCTTTAAAAATTAACGTACACCTACACAAAAGTCTGTAAGTTACAAAAAACGTGTGTAAAATGTTGTTAGATGCGATCTTGTAAACCCATGCCTAATCGTTTTCGGGAGCGTTCCTACAACACTTTAGTGTTCGATTCCGAAGAAAAATTAAAAAATTGTACTGCTGAGCTCATTGCACTCTTTGATTATTTTAACACATTCTGGACATGAATTTAACCTAATTGCGGGTCACTCGAAATATGAATTGCAGATATGTACACGAATGAGCATTTACGTGTATGTATTGTGAATGAAATGATAAAAAAGTGTTGTCAATATAACCGCAGTTCACTATTGTGGCTTTCACTATCCTTACTACGCCCAGAAACTTTATAACTTTAGCATGAAAATTAGACCTTCAACCAAACGAGTTTCGTAGTAAAGGCTGGATACGCAGCCAATTGAAAGCCTTGGCAATAATGACGTCAGCTGCGAGTCATGGCTGCTAGAAACTGATTGGTTGGCGTGCGTACGTTTGTCTAGAGCGGGCTCGAGCGGGCTTGGGGTCCACCGTAGTTTTGAAGTTCTTCTTATGTAAGTGTTCTGTGAGTGCGAGCTGAGCCAGTTCTCTCACAGCGGCTCTGATACTCACAAGTCGAAGCCGCCCTGCCAGCAGTAGCCTCACTGCCTCTACCGCCGCCTCGCACTCGATCGCCATCCGCGCTGCAATGCCACGTCACCGAGCTGAGCCAGTTCTCTCACAGGCATACCTCTACACATACAGGGTGTGTCAAAACAAGAGGTACAAAATTGCACACCAAGTAGAACATGGCCAAATAAACACTTTTTAATGAATTTTTTCGGGAAAAATCAGGTTTGTGAGACATTAGCTATTTCGATTTATGGTTTTAAAGGATGAAATTTAATGACACAATTACTCGCAATGTTTATTTGAATTTACTTTCAAAATTGTTCAAAATGTGTTCCACCTACATCAATGCACTTTTCAAATCATAGCCTCAACGACTGCCCGATATTAGGTAACACGTCTGGCATTTTAGAAATCTGTGGTGGTCTCAACAAGTTGTGTGAACACACCACATAAGTTTGAAAAGCGTCACCTCGCACAGCCTGAACAGGCCTCGAAGCGCCCCTACTGGCCGACCAGCCGAAGCGCAAGTTTGGCGCGGAGGTGCTGCACCAAGCTCTATAAGCTACCCGCTTTGAGCAACCAGGCGACATCTACAGACACCCACATAAGTTTAGCTCAGCCTGAACGGTGTCAACCCGCCACTCCGCGTCGGCCAATCAGAGAACTAGTTTGGCGCGGAGGTGCCGCACCAAGCACTATATAATAAGCTACGCAGCAAGCGCAGTTCAGTTCACTCTCAGCGGCCTAGATACTCACTACAAGTCTCGACTCTCCGCAAGCCGTACCCTCGCCGCCTCCATCGCCGCCTCGACTGTAAGCCGTGCCGCCACGCTAAGTCCTCGACCCGAATCGGTTCATTTCTAGCGTCTCTGATACTACCAAGTCGGAGACACTCGGTCAGCAACAGCCTCACCGGTCTGCTCTCGACTGCCACTCACGCTGCAACTCCCCGACAATCGTTGGTCCTCCAATGCGTCCTTGGGTGCTGTACTACCTGACTGTAATATTCATTTGTGTGCCATTACTGTTGGCGATATTCAGCATACGACTGCATTTATTCCAGTTGTGTTTTCCTTACCCTGTCGGGTTCGTTTGTACCTCAGGCACTCGCATCAGGCATAGATATTCAAAGTCTGCCCGGAGCGTAAAGCAGCCTCAGGGAAAACACTACAAATCTCACAAGCAGCCACTGCAATTCTGGTCACGATATTTTCCTCTGGTTCAATGTGCGTAGCATAAGCAAGGCTCTTCACGTGTCCCCAAAAAAGAACATAATACGCTCCGATTGATTTTTCAAAATATTCCCACACGCATTATATCTTAATGTACAGTAGCTATACGAACTCTGAAGAACAATTTGATCTCCGTCAATCAGTTTATGATACTGCATAAGCCTTAATGTTAGCCAGCTAATTCAAAATCTTTCATAGTTTATGTGGTGTTTAAACGGAAAGTAAAGCCGTGAGTGAGAGGGTAGCACGCCTACCAAGCACTCGGACTTACCTTCCTCACTGTCGTCCTTAGGTGGAGAACCGTGCCACAGGTACGACGCTCTCCCAACTGACGCTCTCCCAACTCTTCTCACAGGAGCAAACAGAACACTCCACGAGTCGCCGAGCACTCTCTCGCTCGGACGACTCCAGTTGCCCGCAACTACGCAGCTCTATCACTGCTACACTGTATACACGAACGCGCAATTTGAAAATGCCAAGAACGGAAGCTCTGTCCTCACTCTACCGCTGTTCTTAGCACGCTATTCTACGCTCGCAGCCGTCCGCCAACCGCCAGCGAGATGGCTGTCTCACTGTGGCGGTGCGCACAATTTTGCAGCGCCCTCTCGCGGCGGCAGACACCACATCTCCCTCAGTTTCTCACGAAACTCTCGTTGCTTAGTGAGTAGCACTCATACTCATTCAAACAAACAAACAGACAAACATCGGCATCTACGGATGCTTTATTTCCAATTGAAGCATGATACGTTTCACCTTTTACATTAATTTTTCAAATGCCTTATAACTAACACCAGGACGCCATGACGCTTTCCCCCAGTCAAAGACCGGTACCCATTTCAGACACCTGGGTAGAGTGGGGTATTGTGCTTAGAATTTTTACTCCTATACCCAACAGAGAAAATCGCCACCAGCGCCGAGACTCGAACCCGCGTTTCCCGCACGGAGTCAGGTCCGATAGACACACGGCTATGACGAACACCGGTGTGGGGGCGTCAAGTGTGTGGGGCGCCGACTCTCACGGTGCGACCCCCTCAATGGCTCAGGTTCCTCACGATGCTCCTCAGCATCACTGCCAACAGCGTCTCGCTCGTTGCTCTCCTCTTCCGGGGGATCATCAGTCGACTCGCGATCCGTCGCCGGCTCAACAGGCGTCAACTACAACTCCCTCTGGCAACGCAAAGGGAGTTGCACCGCAGTTGCCCTCTCCGCCAAAGACAATTGTCTCGGGCTCCGTGGCGTCAGCAACACCACCATGGTTCTCAGGAACCCTGCCCCACTCACCAATAAACCGACGTTTCCTAACGTCGCGCACACGCCTAGGCTTGCCGTCTACGTACGCGCACAACGTGCTTAGACACGACGCCAGTGACCTCACCTGACGTCCACTGCTTCTTGCATGAGGGCAGTGGGGGTTTCACTCACACCTCGTCACCAACGGCAAAGCTGTTGTTCTTTCAGCCATCAATCACCCGGAGATTTGCATCAAATGGCACTCGCCAGCTGTACTTTAAAATACCCCTCGATGGGACCGAGCCAGCCTCCGTTTCCGAATCTTGTCGCCACACACAGAGACCATGTCATCACCAGTATGACACCCGACAAAGCTGTTCAACTCACGATAAGCCATGAACGGACGGGCTTTGTCCGTTGGTTGCACGACGGTCAGCAGGGGAATAACGCTCTTGATGGGACCATGCCCTCGCCTCAACCAACCCTTCGAGATCCAACTCTGAATCTCCGCGTCATAACGCTCACGCACATGAGGCGCCGAGTACATCCGTACTCCGCGATACGAGTCTGCAACCCCTCGGGCGACTTTTCGGACCACCGCCAACTGGCGATCCACCGACCGTCAGTGAACCTAGCAACAATGTCAGGGTCGCTGATTTCGATCGGTGCTGGTGCACCTCTGGAATCCCCCTAACCCCGCCCCTGCCACCAGGCCGGCTCCCAGCTTGGCACAGGCAAACCATCGTTGGGCCTCCGACAGCATCCAGCTGGTCAGAATCTCCCCCAGTCAACCGCATACTTCGAGTCAGGGCCTCTCCTGACGGTGACTCTCCCCATGTGATCAATAACATCACTCCCCAGGAGACAGTCATCGCCAAGATTTCCCAACTCCAGCATAACGAGCGCAGTGACACCTAAACAATGCCCCTGCAGCCCGACTACCCCACGACAGTACTTCCCCTCACAGGAAGTCCTGCCGTCCGCCGCTAGCAACGGCCGCCCCGGTTGGAGACGTTGGCCCACCACCACCCGTGGACAAACCACCGTACGCTCGCTTTCAGAGTCTACCAGAAACCTAGAGCAATGCCCATTCCACAGGGCACGAACGACTGGCAAACAACTCCTAGTCGTAACACCAGTCGCTCCGAGCGATCCCAGATCGCCCCTCCTCATCGACACGCTTGTGTCGCTCAAGGTCCCTCTCTCCGAAGGGGCGCCGTCACCTCCCTCGGAGAGAGGAGACCTCCGGTAAGCACGGCTTACGCGGTTTCCATTGAGGAGGACGCGTCGCCCCGATTTGCGCCCTCCGCAAAAAAAAACGAACCACCACCCGTGGGCCCAGCTACCATCCCAGACGAAACTGCCGTGGGACAGGCGCGGGCAAAATGCCCGGTCTCTCCGCACCCAAAGCATGCACCCTTCGAGGACCCCCTGCCAGCAGGCGCCGCAGTACCTTGCTTCTGCGGGCCCACCCTCACGCGATGCGCACCGCCACAGCGGTAACAAGCACTCCTGCCATCACTGCCCTGCTTCCCAGAAGCAGCAAGGTCTGCCTCAAGCTTGGCCCCCTGGCCTCGCCCGGCCACACCATTAGTGCGGCCATTCTCTCTCGCACTTTCTACACCACAGCGTCGAACGGCGCAGTATACGCGTCCTCACGCGCAACTGCCCAACTGTACAGAGCGGTGGTAAGACCCTCGTAAAATTTGAGCCTAAAAATCAAGTCTCCCTTGGTCAACCCCACTCTCACACCTAGACGCGCCAAATCATCCAGGTATACGTCCACCGACTCGCCAGCTCCAAGACGACGTTCGGTGTACCGCCTATAAGCCTCCTACATAGGCTACGCAAATTCCGCTGCTAGCGTAAGCCCAACTACCTGCCACTGAGCAGCATCATCGACAGTCATGCAGCGAAACACCCGAGCAGCGTTGCCGTTAAGCATAAACCCAATGAAGTCGTTCGGCACCAAGCGCTCAAGCTGGCAGAGCCACTCTAGCCACTCAATCGCATCGATCGATCCATCGCCAGTCAACTTTGGCAGCTGCCTAGCCAACCAATCAAGAATCGGCCCACGCGCCTGAGTCAGGATGTTGGCCAACATGCCAACATCTACGAACAAGCCCGGCGGGCTCCCCGCCGGCGGCACTGACGATCCCAGATCTCCAGTCCTAACCGCCGCAGCCTTCTCAGCCGCCGCAACTTTCCCAGCCGCCGCCATCTTGCCAACAACAAAGACGGCTACCACTGCCCAACGCTAAAGGCCTAGAGAGCTTGTGGTCTTTAAACGGAAAATAATGACGCGAATGTGAGGGTACCACGCCTACCAAGCACTGCCGTCCTCAGGTGGAGAACCTTCCTCACTGTCTTCCTCAGGTGGAGAACCGTGCCATAGGTACGACGCTCTCCCAACAGTACGACCCTTCTTCTCACAGGAGCAAACAGAACACTAAACGAGTCGCCGAGCACTCTCTCGCTCTGAAGAATCCAATTGCCCAGCAACTACACAGCTCTATCACTGCCTCACTGTATACACAAAGGCGCCATTCGAAAATGACAAGAACGTATGCTCAGTCCTCATTCTACCGCTGTTCTAAACACACTGCCCCACGCTAGCAGCCGTCCGCCGACTGCCAGCGAAATGGCTGTCTCACTGTGGCGGTGCGCACAATTTAGCAGCGTCCTCTCGCTGTGGCAGACACCACAATTTACAATCTGTACACAACATATCGCACAAAAATTCGTTTTGAAAATTAGGTGGTAAGGAACACAATGACTGTCTTCCATATTCAAATAATTTCAAGTTCTTTTTATTGATTTCTTTTGATGATCATTTGGTTCTCGATTCGAGTGCAGTACTGTTGAAATTTTCATGGAAGGCAACTTTTGCATGCCAGAATCTGTACACAATATATCGCACAAAAATACGTTTTCAAAATTAGGTAGTAAGGAACACGATGACTGTCTTCCGTATTCAAATAATTTCAAGTTCTTTTTATTGATTTTCTTTTGATGATCATTTGGTTTTCTATTCGAGCGCAGTATTGTTGCAATTTTCATGGAAAGCAACTTTTGCATGCTTTGCACTGTTGTGTAGTTACTTTTCAACACAACATGAGGTTAATTTAGCTGTAGCTGCAAACTACAGTTTCAGTAGCTTTAGAAGACCAAGGCAAAAGTAAGGAAACACTTTGGTACGCACGTATCTGTGTATTGAGCTCTGTCGGTTACAGACTTACGCTTAAAACCAGCCGTGAAGTCAGGCAAGAGTGCATAACAATACCTTTCCGGAGCTCGTAAATGAGGAACACAACAACAGCTTGCGGAGCTCTTACTCGTAAAACCAGTGCCGCATTAAAACGACGCATATTTTAATATTCAACAATTTTTCTCCCTTTAGATGAATATATGACAAAAGGAAGGAAGAACTCAACAATTCATTCGCACTACAGGTTTAATTATTCTACCTGATTTACGAGGTTCATTTTCTACAGGTGTCCTGCTAACAGGCTGCAAAGCAGAAGGTTCAGCCGCCTTACTACTGATAGATCCCAAATTACCTGAAGAATGAAGCAGCTGTTTAGAGTGTCTCTTCCAGATTAAATTTAATGGTAAGATTTGGACCTGAAAGATATTAACAGCAACTTTACAAACAATAATTCGCTTCAGCCACTTGCTACCATTTCTTAAATTCAAATCAAGAACATGATCAGCAACATCAAATTGAGTTACATTCATTGGCTTAGACCTGGACTCAGAATATTTAGGATTACTCTATCTCTGGAAGTAACAAATTTACGATTGTTGAGCGCAACAGAGGAAGCGATTTTTGTGACACTATGAGGATCATTCAAGTAATTTTTATGTACATCAGAAATTATGAACAGAGTTACCGTAACAAGTATCGTTCCTAGGTCTCTGTAGAGTGACTTAATTTTTTCGTTGCAGAAACTCGCGTGAACTCTGCGTTGAAAAATCTTCTCTTCCGACGTTGCCATGACAGCCGCACCGTTCCGGCTGCACCGTGTAAGGGCGGGCTGTGTAAAATTCTCCACGTGTAGGTCCTCCACGTGTTGGCTCAGCCGGAGGAGGCTGTGAGGGAGTTTCAATGTTCTGGTTGAAACCGCTCTGTATGGATCGTCTAGCCTGACGACTAATAGGATAGTAATAGATCGGACCAAGGTGTAAGTTTAATTGTCGGAATAAGTCGCATGTAATCACAAGGCGATAGGTAATCACGAGATAGAAGGACAGGGACCTTACTTAGGCCGACCGCAGTCGTTGTGAGGTAATGGCTAAGGGTAGGGATAATTGGGTACCAAAGGTACCGCGTAAAGGATAAAGTTGAATAACGTGGGTAAAATGTAAAGAGTGAAGGCGTATAAAAGTAAAATGCCAAAGGTAAACGGGGAATAAATGGGGTAGCATGGGACTTGCAATAACAATATAAGTCAGAACATATAACATGGTACTTCACACGACGTCACGACTAATTAAATCATTACGCTGACTATAGATGCACGTTGTATTATTAGTTGATCAAATGACGAAATCAAACAAGAAATGAATTAAATGATTCTACAGGCTATATGCACCTGTCATACTTAGTCAATTAACTAATTTGTCGAGGCTTTAAAATATAGGCTCAACAAATGTAGCTTGAATATTACAAGGTAAAACACTTCACTTGATCCGTACTAACATCTATCCAGCTCGGTAAATAATTTACCCTTAAACACCAAAAACAATTAGAACATGAGCAGTAGTTATTTGAACAACACAATAATTGAACATTTACACCGACCGAAAATAGACACTCACTCAGACGGTTGTATCGAGAAGCACACAGCACCAGCACGTCTACATCGTACCAGTGTTGGTAGAGAAATAGGCTGGTGTCTACAGCTTACCGATCGGTCTTGGCTGGATGTTGCCAAAAAGCCGTCAGTATATCAATGCGTCAGGTGCTCGTGCCATACGTTATTTTTTTGATGTTAATAAAATGAAGTTTTGAATCGCAACCGACACTTTTGTTTTGATACAAAATAATTTTAATTTATTCAGAATTTTACTAGGAACCACAGCTGTGCTGCGGTCGTAGATTTGCAAATTTTAGAAATTCGGCCTATCTTCCCACATGTATTGCACTTCAACTTCAAAGCATGGCAATTCTTCGCAAGATGCTTCTGCTTAACGCCCCAACGAGTGCATATGTAGTTCGGCTGTAATTTTTCTGTTGTAAAAAACGATGAAGATGAATCCTCATGAATAATATCGTGAGCATCCGAACTTAACTGTTCGATGAGTTTTGCAATTATTTCTAACTACCTACTACTAACTCTGCTCTGCTCTTTTCTATATACTCCAATCTATCTCCGCTCTACTCTCGCTGGTCACATGTCTGGTAGTTGAGTATATAGAGTTATAGATACCCACGAGGTGAGTGAACCATTTACTCTATTGGACACTATTTCTACATCTCATTGCAATGTACTATTGATGTGCTATAATGTCTATTGGGAATAACTGTGTTGCTATGTTTATGTGTAATCTAACCTGTTACATGCTAGAGCTATATTAGCACTTTGGTGAGGCCTGGTGTGGAATTGTCATGTTCTGTGAATAGGTCACCATTCCTACTGCTAATAATATCTTAGTTAGGCTATAACACACTTCAACTTTAATAGAGGACAGCTTACTGAAGAATACGCCATCTTGGTTTCAGAGCTCTTTTAAAGGTCAAATTCACGTTGGAGATTCGAAATCCTCGTCGCCAAATGATGTTGTGTAGTTACTTTTCAACACAACACGAGGTTTATTTAGCTGTAGCTGCCAACTGCAGTTTCAGTAGCTTTATACTACCAAGACAGGAGTAAGGAAACACTCTGGTACGCAGTTATCTGTGTGCTGAGCTCTGTCGGCTACAAACTTCCGCTTGAAGAGTGTTATACCACTACCAAACTAATACTTTGTAGTTTGTCTTCGTAGAATTTGGCAATCAGTTATAATTTTTATAGCCTGCATTTTGTCCATCAAACTACAGTTCGGCATAGAGCCATTGATTTTACAAGTAATACCCATAATAATTTTCTCAAATTAATTAGAATGCTACATTTATTTTAAGTCATTTTAATCTAATATCTTGTAATATTTTCTATGAATTAAAACGAACCTTTTTTGTAGTCTTCCTTTGACTGGCCAGAAGTTATAATGACTCCCAGCGGAAGAGCACCCGCAGGACTTGCACACACTATGAGAATTAGTGCGGCATTTGACTGGTCGACGTGACTGGTAGTGTCAATAAAGACAACTTTCTCCAGCTGCTTTGACGCTGCTGTGAACGCGCTGCATAAAGTCCGTCACCAACGCAATCTCGAAGCTCTCGTCACCGGCGTCGCAAGCGATGATGTGCTGAGGATTCTCCTCCTTGTATCTCTAAACTGCCGCTGCGATAAGGCCCCCTCACACGTACGAATATGTCCGCAGACAATCTGAACTGAGTTTGGTCTGACGGTCTCAAGACCCCGCACACGATGCAAACAGCACACTTCAAACTTGGCGAAGACTGGCACACACTTCAGTATGCCAGTAGCAGCTAGGTGGAGAGCACGCACAAGAAAGGCGGCTCCAGACGGCGAGTTTGTACAGTTGATGGGATTTGCTTTAATTGAAATGAATTAGAAAAAAAAGAAATGTAAAAGTTTGTTCAAAATGCGCTAAAGAATTGTTCCTAAAAAGTAATGAATATACAAATGGGAAAGTGCTTAATGGAGTACGCAAGGAGGGAGAGAGGCAGAGTACAGGCGTGCACCACCCACGAAGGCTGGATGGGCACTGACGTGGTGTCGAGGTTTGCACTTTGCAGCCGGTCGCTCCAAAATTATCAAGCATGGCTCATCTGCCTCATACTGTCTGTGCCAACCCGAAATGAGCGTACAAACTCACGAATTCGGCACCAGTTCAGATATGTCTCCAGACATATTTGCGCGTGTGAGGGGGCCTATAGACTCCTTGTCAAAAGAACCGTGTTGATCCTGCAGCCAGCGCTGACGAAGCTTCGCTAGGGAAAATCGACTGGGATTCACACGGCTATCAGCTGACATCGATACATCGTTTGTTAATCCCATCCGAAGTTGATGAAATCTTGCAGCTTGCACTGGCAGCATTCCTGTCAGAAAATGGTTCTTCCATGTCAATAGACCATGCCAGCAAAACTATATTGTATGGTGGAATGAATCTGGACAAATTAGTACCTTACAGTGATAAAAAAATCATCAAATCTATATTTTTTACGATGGTATGTAAAAAATTGGTGAACTTTTTCTCAAATAATTTAACCGCCGTAATTCATTCGTTATTATATGAGCCACAGATATTACTATTATAATTATTATTATTATTATATAAGAAAGTTTTAGCCTCCCTTTACCACGAAAAAGATGTTCCAAGAGAGGAAGGATGAAGGCACCATTTAGTATGGAGTTGAGGGAACGCGGAATCTATGCACAAGGGGCATAGAAACAGTAAGCCAATAAAGAAGATCATGAAACAAGAAAAAGTTGAAGAAGAAAGTAGCAGGTGCTGAAAAACAGGACAGCAGTGAACCGAAAAAAAGATGGCCCGTAACAAAACCAAAGCATATTCTATTTTAACAAAAAGGAAGCCTACCTAACTTTTAGCTTGGGCCCTCCTCACATAGTCCCCCTGGGAGCGCTAATTCCCATAGACACAATAGTTGTATCCCCCCGAGGGGAGCCACAGATATATATAAGAACCTTCCATACATATAAACCATAAAGAAGCTCAACATGAAATTCTTGAAAAAGGTTATATATATTTTATTGGTGAAAAAACATTCGAAAGCCTTATTTTTGCTAACTGCTCAGTTACCAAGCTAAAAAAACAACTAAAAACAACTAAAAACACCTGCATACCTAGCAATCTTGCACTGAATTTATTGGAATGGAATAACTGTTAATATGGCAATAATTGCTGTTATCATGGCATTGTAGAACAGATTGTTTTCATTATTGTTAAGAATAGCTTTTACAATGTGGTGAAAAAAGTATGCCTGTAAAATAAACATAATATATATAAATCATCTTGAAAATATCACCTTCTTGCACAAGAAAATGCAAGTGTTGTTCAATAAGGTTCAATTATGGAGATAATTCATAATAAGCATTTGTTAAAAGGTATGCTTTTATCACCTCGTGTGGAAAGCTATTCTTAACCATGTAGGAAATAGCAGGAATTACCCTAGAAGAAGGTATTGCATGCCCGTACATTTTCGTACAAGACTGCTGGATGTAGAGACGCCTTAAGATGACAATAAACTTGCATAAGGTACCTTGTCGAAAATACTCTTCAAAAGCCTCAGTGGTGACGGTACTTCGCCGAAGCTCCCGAAGTGCAGCTGCGGAGTTCAAAGAGTGATTGTGTTGGCCTCTAATCTCAATGCGGAAAGAGGGCGAATTTTTCACAGGCTGCCTGCGCAATTATTGCAGTTAGTTCCACAGGACACCTAGAATACACGTGATGCAATTGAATATCGTCAAAAATAACTTTGATATATAGGTGATTAACTGTCAGGTTTAGAAAACGTTTTGGTGATATACTATTATATTGTGTGTATTTATCGAATTTGAAAGATTAACCAGGTAATGTCTTCACTTAATGCCGTCTCCACGAGATACATTAGTAACTTATAAATATATAACTAAGTAATTTCAAATGTAGGTATATTACATAACCTAGACAACTTCTACTGTAATCCGCTTCACCGCTCAAAATGATCCCTACCCTATATTTGGGGAAGAAAACGATTTTGTGTCATTAAGCTATTGGCAGCTCCGAATCGACAAAAATATAAGCGAGGACAGTTATTTGGGCAGAAAAACAATGAGAGTCATTATATAAATGTTCAACATTGAATATTTGTTTAGCAATTTTGAAGGTACTCATGGGTTATCTGTAACTACTTGTTTAAGAGGAAAAGTGTTTTTAGAAAAAAAAGGAAAATCTAATTCTATTATGAATATTGAACTTATGTTCTGGACAGTACGACTGGATTTTTCATGTGAAAAAGAATCCTTGTTTATTTAAATCTATTTTTAATGCAATTTATCTCCTTTCTATGTATATAATGAATCTCAGAGACCTCTTCCGTATTTGGAAGGTCCCAGAGATTCATTAAAGCCTGAAACAAACAATTAAAAAATAATAGAAATTCATAATAATTCAATTGAGCTAACCCAGCTTAGCCTGGCCTTAACATCAAATGGAAACCATAAATTAAAAGTGGTGACAGATAACCCACAAGTACCTTTAAATATATTTTTCTACCATTTAAATTGCAACACTTACTGTGTATTAGTGGTTTTGATTCCTTTTTGCCAAAAATTAGCATGGTGACACTTGTACTTGATTAGATCTGACACTTTTTTCTGGTTCCGCCACGCGTGTCTCCACTGTACAAAGTTCTTTTCTGAGAACTCTTTCACCCAACTTTTCAATTTTGTATAATTATCAATGTCAACTTCTATCACAGTTCCAGAACTTATTTGCATTTGCTTTCCGTGAAATGAAGTTGGAAGAGCAAAATTTTCTGCAACACCATCTGGAGAAAGATCTAGTGTATGCAGTTTGGGCACAATACATTTATTGGCTACGTCACTGCTGCATCCAGCACTTTCTTCTGATTTTTCCACCTTCTGCGAACGGCACTCCATATTGCAAACGCTTAATTAAGCTTACTGAGTGAGAGCTTCTGCACGACTGCAACAGCTGGAATTTGGCGCCAAAACCCTGGTGGTGAGGGTGGAACTGTGTTTTGTTTTCATATTTCCGTTGGCAATTATAGCCAGAAATATTAACTACCAATTATATTAACTGAAGTGTGTAATAACTAAGCAACGACAGCTTTTTGAGCATAAATATTGTTCACTTTGCTTTGACGATGAACTAATGTGACGCAATACGAAGACAGCTGATATCTATGATTTATATTCCCGCAAAAGAATAGAATACTAATGAGATTCTCACAACTTATCATGACGAAAATTACAACAGCAATATGTAATTGTACAATTCACAATATTTTTGTCTTCTTATCCAAATGAACATGTAGTTTCGATAGAGAATGGCGATCTGTAGAATGGCGGAATGTGGCAGCCCTCACAGGGGTGGTGGTGGGGGTGGTGGTGTGGGTGGTGGTGGTGGTGGTGTGTGTGATGGTGTGTGTGAAGGTGCAAAGTGGAAAATATTTATATTAAAAAAGCTTTCATTACTTAGTTATTACATAATTAGGTCAATAATGCAATGTTCCTATATCTCCTGCCGATTACAAAATTTTAGACTCTGCTTCAACCCGTATGACCTCAAAATTCCAGTCCTTGCATATCTTCAAGCATATCTTCAAGTACACAATTATGCTAGTTATAATTATAACTAACATAATTATAATGCTAGTTTGTGAAGGATGTTTTACTATAAGATGTACACAATTCCACAATCAGAATATGGCCAGATGGACAGTTTTTTTCTATGAAATTTTCAGAACACTTGGGTTTGTGAGATACAAGCAGTTTATTGTTTTAATGTATGAAATTTGACGATACAATTTACTCGCAATATTTAGTTTGAATTGACGTTACAAACACTTGTCGTCTTACCCAAATAAACATTTTGTTTCGATAGAGAATGATTTGTAGAATGGCGGTATCTGGCATGCATCGCAGGTGTAAGCAAGTTCTGGCGGTATCTGGCATGCAGCACAGGTGATCATGCGAGAACGGGAGCATCAACAGACTTTTGACACTAGCGCGGCCGGGCAGATGGCCTACCCATAAGATGCGCAGCGAGCAAGTCCCGTCGTCAGAGCCCTCAACACCAGTTGGCCGACGCTCGCTTGTCTTGAACAGCGCATGTGCACCGAACAAAATCGTGGCTAAGCGATGGTTTACACGCTTGGTTTATGCCCGTTGCCGAGGGTATTGGGGTTCGTTATTAAAATTTAAATATTGAAGATATGAGTAAGACAGAAAAATGAGAAGTCTTGGGTTTTTAAGCTGAAATACTTAAAAGGAAAATAACGTAATACATCCAAGACGAACGAACCTCCTCACATTCCCGGCAACAGAGAAAGCTGGCAGCTCAATAGAGTTACCAGCTTATACAAATAAGTAGGTTATAAATAATGTATAATTAGCATATACTTCACAATAACAGGAGTCTTACTTATAAAGCTCCTTTATCGATGAGACTCCGTAAGTCACTTCTTTGGCGCAATACTGCCCGCCTAGAATGACGGGAATCGTCAACATCAGCACTAGCCACTCTATTTTCAGATAAATTAGTTACCAGGGGCCCCTCCTCCCCTGAGCTCTTGATATCTAGAGAGCCCTGGTGGAAACGACTAGCAGAGGAGCCACTTAACTGACCTAACAGATCATAAGAGTTATTGCTATTGCTCACTCTCCCCACACCGGGATCCGGATCCGCTATACTCAGTTCCAGAGGGTAAAGAAGAGATGTTTACCGCAGTCTCTGCCTCATTAGGTTTTCTAATTTTTACGACACGAATTTTATCATCACGCCCAACCAAAAGTTTGGTAATTCGAACGAAAACCCAAAAGGGCCTAGTCTTGATGGGATGCTTCAAACGCACCACCTGCCCTACTTTAAGAAAAGGGTTTTGGTGAGGCATGGCTTTAATGGGATAGGGTCCTCTTTAAGATAGTAAATATTTTTGATACCAGAGACATCTAAATTTTGCTATTATTAAGTCTATATTTTCCAAAGCCGAGAGTAATGTGCCCGGTAGTCTTCCTCATCCTGCTCGGCGATCTCATGCGCCTCGTCGGTTAAAACGAGAGAATCCGCTACTGGATATAGTTGTAGGAATTGATTCGGCATAATAGGGATTATTTTTTCATCCACTTCGGTATATGGAAGAGGTCAGTTGTTTAAGCTTCCGGTTATATAAGAAATAGCTGTAGAAAAGGCAGAATAGGCAGAATGAATAGTCATGCGTCCAAAAAGCTTATGAGCATTTTTTGAAAACTCTGATAAGCCGTTCCCAACCGGCTCCAAACTGCGGACTTTATATAGAAATATTTCAAAAGGTGAGATTATAGGAGCGAAACCTATTTTCATACTGCGAAGAAGTAAGAACTTCTGACAGAAGATCAGCCGCTGCTGTAAAAGTACGCACATTGTCTGAGTAGACTGTAGTCGGAATCCCCTTCGCATTCGTAAAGCGAATAAATGCAAAGATGAATTCCTCCACCGTCATAGAAGGTAATAATTCCAGTTTGACAGCACGTGTCTGGAAACACACATAGATAAGAACATACATGTTACGCCTATTATTAAATGGATTCAAAACCCAGAAATGAGAACTAAAGTTCATTCCTGTTGTGGCAAATGGACGCACAAATGACGTCCGAGTTTCCGGCAAAGCCGGAGGATCAGGGTACGAGTTACTTAGTGTGTTTACCTTCTTGCGGGTAATGCACTGGAAAATTACAGTTTTAAGGGAACGCTTAAATCGTGGGATCTGATAGCCGTTCAACTTCAGCTTCTGAACAGTGGACTCCAAACCAAGATGCTTAGAAAGGATATGAGCATGAGTAAGCAATAATTTAGTAAGATTATAATTAGATGAAAATAGAATCAGATACTTGACATGGTAGTCCAGGTCATCGGCTTCAGATCTGCGACCACACTTACCGAAGCAGTCCACGATCGTCAAGAAACAGATTAAAGGAACGCACAAGTTGAGGCGGCCGAGGATTCTTGCTCTGCTAGGCCTCCAGCTCCTCAGAGAAAGACTCGCGCTGCATAGAAACAATTAGGTACTTGTAAGCTTGGACCTCTATGCTTTCACAGCGCCATCGTGCGAAAGACCTTTTCAAGCACGCCTAACAGTCGCTGGTAAGAGGAAAAACGGAAGATGTTAACAAGACAATCAAAAGTAGAAACTACAGTGGCGAGACAACAATTATCTAGTAAATATTGAGTTGGGATACAACCCAACTGATTTTTCGGTCAAAACTCCATGGGCCTCGCCATCCACGAAGGTCCCTCCAGCCAGAGCCACTTCAACTCAAGAAATTAACTCACTTCAAGCCCACGAGTTAAAAAATCTGAAAGATTAAAGGAGGATGGAACAAAACCAAAAGTTACATTAGTGTTAGATTTTTCTAAGTTGGACTTCAGCGCCCCAATCTCTCTCAGCTTATTTGCCACAAAGACATTTTTTCGAGGGGGATGACCGGCTTGGAGCCAGGCCAAACACACCTGTGAGTCCGTAAGAAAATTAACATCGGTACTCTTAAAAGGAAAGGTAAAGTCACTGACTAAAGAGTGCACACACTGCAGGGCAATGAATTCAGCAAAAAGTTCTAAAGAGGGGAGAGTACTCTTAGGTTCAGGAGAAATTCTAACCTTTGAAAACAACAACGCACTGCGGTCTTTTTTCACACCATAAATGCACGTGCCATATGCACGGCTACTGGCATCACAGAAGACCATCAATTTGGTGGGAATGTCGTTCTTCAAAGTCCCCATTGGAAAAGCAAAGCCTTTTAGTTCCCCAAAATCCTCACAGTAACATTGCCACTCCCTTGCAATTTCCTCTGGTATAGGATCATTCCATGAAAGGCGTAAGGGTGTTCTTTAGGATAAACTTTAGACTTACTACGCACAGAAAAGGGCGACAGAATTCCCACATAGTCAAAGACAGAAGAAACTTCTGAAAGAATCTTACGGCGGGTCTTAACTGAAGGATCTAAGCGCTTTTTAATAAGCGATAATTGGTCATGTCGGGTTGGACTTTCTTGTGTAATTATTATCAATACGGGAAAGCCCACTTCAGATACGGTTACGTATATAATGAGCTGTAGTCATAGAGAGTCAGGCAAAGTAGTCAGAGAGTCACCGCCGAGTCTGCGGCGTGTGCCAGCACAGCGGTGCTGGGGCGGTGCCCCACCCGTTTACTGTATCGCCATGTCACAACAAAAAAACCATCATCGCGAACTGCGTGTCACTCCTCCCCCACCCCCTCTCGTGAAAGATATAGACGCACTCTCTAGAAACGAACCTCTAGGACCTCAGGAACTTGAACAATCGTGATAACCCGAAAAGCCAAACCCTACATTGGCGCCCGAACAGGGACCCTGTGATAGAGTGATACGGACGTTGTGATAGAGTGACATCGCCGAAGAGGACATCGTTCAACATTTTGCGCTGTGACGAACAGGAACGTCGCCGTGATGACCAGGGACGTTGTCAAAACTTACGTTAGCGCACGAGACTTTTGCGAGAGTGAAGGGGGGCGAAAGTAAAGTGGAGTGAAGTGGCAGTGATGTGACAATGAGATTAACCATGGAAGAACCAAGAAACGAGCAACGCGACCCATTAAGGTGTTCATCAGCATCCCAGAATCATCGTTCATCGTCACGGAAGCTGTTCCGTGACGCAACTAAAGTATTATCCAGCGTGATGGCGCTGCAGTGAAGAAGGAATCGTTCTGCAGGGACGAAGAAACCGTTACGCAGAGGCTGTGAAATTACGACGCACCCAACAGCAACCCTCCAGGATGAAATGATGAACAATGTGCGGAAGTAGGAGGAACTTCCCGACTCTAGATAGAGTTATCTAGGACGAAATGTGTGATCATCGGTCGTCCCACGGCACAGAAAGATACGACAGCTGAAATGTGTTTTCTGAAATGTGCGAGAACTGTTGAATAGTGCTGTTCGTGCTCGTGTTTTTTTTTCAAAGGTGAAAACCGTTTCGTCGAAAGTAGCAGTCCCACATTTCTCTTATTGTTGTAGAGAAGACGGAGCCTGGTCGCTGTAAAATTTGAATGTAGGAAGAGTGTTGACCGCTGCAGAATTATGCTGGCCCCATAATTCTGGAGTTGGGAAACATGGAAGTACGCGTTCAGCAGCGTGATCCGGTAGAGTTTTAATACTCGGAGTATTTCATGGATTTACTTTTTATCGGATGACCAGAAGCACCGTTTTCCCGACGATGATGAATTAAAAGCATTTTCAGGAGAAGTTTCCGGACGTGGATACAAAGTTTAATTTTTGTTGTCGTCCGCAGTTTGTAATCGAGCTATAATAGGTTACTTAATTTTTGTTTCTGGACGAAGTGGCTCGTTAGACGTGAGCCGCAGATTTAATTAACGAGCTAAACTGACGGTGTAGAAGTCCGTCTTCGTTAAGATAGAGTTGAAGTGATTTCAACTTTAGCGTTGTTTTTTCATAATGTTCGACGATGCATGTTACGAACTGTGTTTCAATTTTTCAGTATAGTTCGTGTACTGTTTTTATGTCAGTGTAACTTCGGTTGCGCTGTGGTGAGCTATCTGTCTAGCAAAGATCGGTGTTGTTTGCAGCTTCCGGCCTCAGCGATAGTGAGCCGTGCAGCTCTTGTGGAGCTCTAGCAGGTTGATGTGACTGTTACTGCTACAGTTACTGTTTTATTGTGAGTTTACTGTTGCGTCGCTAGTTCTGTTCTAAATTCTGTATTGCATTTTGTGTTTTTTTGATGTTTTGATATGTTTTTGCCATGTTGTCTAGCATGTGCGGGTTGTTCAATCGTACTAATTTTCGACGCACACATTTTTGATAATTTTTTGATTTTTTTTTCACATGTATTGTGACGCATATTGATGTATTGTGACGCGTGCGAATATTGATTGACGGTGCAATCTCTCCTTGCGTGAGAGGGATGGTGTTCCGGTGGTGTTTGAAAGTGTTTGTTTGAACGGTTTTTGAGCAGGAACGGTTTGAAACGTTTCCTGGGTAAGAATTGAATTTTGCCGATAATTTATTTTGCGTAAAAAATATTTTGCAGATGAAGCCAAGAGGATGAGTGTGGTATTATTGCATTTATGTTTTTTTTGTATTGTTTAGTCGGATTTTTATGATTTATTTGATGGATTGATTGATATGATTTATTTCTGATTGAAAGTCATCGCAAAGAGATGCAGAGCGAACGTGCTCTGACGTTGGGAAAACCCACGGTAGATATCCCTATTATCTGAAAGAGTAATTCCCCACCACGAGTAATTCCCCACAACGAAATTAGACCGTGGAGAATCCCCAGGAGAGACCCCAGGAGCCCGACGACAGTATTAGCGTAAACAGGATGCGTGTTTAAAGCGCTGGGCCATCGTGTTTGTGCCAACAGCGGATACCGAGAGGATACCGAGTCCGTGACGACGTCACTGGGACTTTCGGTGGATAACAATTTGAAAACTTTCTATTAATATTAAGGCTCGATCCAGAATGACAATAGTTTCATTCTAATCCAACTTGTCAAAAGTGCACCTGTGCCAAGTTAAAAGACCCCACATGGTCTGGTATTACAATCACTACCATTCTGGTCTGGCCATGTTAATTTCATTTATAAGTAATTCAGTCCAATGTTTTAATAACATTCTTTAATTTTTAGAAAATTCCCTCCAACCAGCTTATCTACATCTACAATAATTGTTTAAACATTTAATTCAAAAATCCAAATTGTAAATGTACCGATACCAGTTGACGATCCAATAACTGTAACGACAGTTATGACCAAATGTAACAACCAGGTTGGGACATTTCGAAAACATCCTCGAAATAACACGGGACAAAAGTTTTCCATCACTGTGTTCAGTTTCATTTCCTGAACATGTGCTTTATTTTTGATTTTCGTTTTTTGACGAATGTATCAGTCGAATCTATCGTGCGTCCCAATGAATGTTGTTATTCCTTTTGAATACGCAACAAAAATATTGTAAAACTACTTGTGTTCCTTCTTTTGGCGAATTGCGCTGAACCTCTTCTTTCTTTTTTTTCATCAGTTTTGTCATATTCTGTTAGCTTCTTTTTTCTTTTATACGTGTTGTGATGCGTAATTGGGTTTTACTCTCTTTAAATTTTGTATGCAATTTGTATTTGTGTTCAGCTGTAAGCTGTCGCGCTGCAGGCGTGCAGGTTGCTGCTGGCCGTTTCCGGTCGTTGAGATAGCGTGCCGCGAGACGTGAACCTTTTAAATTTTTCTGTTGCTTGTCTCCATTACCGATTTGGGTATTTAAGTGTTTTGTTTTGTTTCGTATTTAGCTTGTTATATTGAATTGTGATTGAATATTTGCTTGATTGGAACATTGACTTAGCAGTTTTGATGAAGTTTTTAAGGTTCATTTTGTGACATCGTCTCTGGGACTAGCAATGAATTTTTCAGATGAAACCGGTAATCGTTAATTAATCGTGATAATGATATCCTACAGTAATTGTTTAATTAATTATTTGAATTAATTCTGGTTTCCTAAATTCTTAAATCATTTGTGTACCCCACCGGAAATAATATTTCAGTAAACGATGGCGAATGTCATTTAGATTAGTTTCGCTTAGCGTCATCACTGTTGTATTCTGTGATGTATTATTGCTTTTGCCGTTTATGCTTTTTATCTAAAATCGTATTTTTTTGCTGCAGATAAAATGCAATGATGATTTCATAGACCGGTAATTGTGTTTATTTATTTAGTTTTTCCCCATGTACTTAACGTAAATATCCACGTGAACATAATGAACCTTTTCGTAATCAATGGTATTATATGTTAAGTGGGAGGACCCACTTTCGCGAAAAGGGGAGCAATGTCGGGTTGGACTTTCTTGTGTTATTATTATCAATACGGGAAAGCCCACTTCAGATACGGTTACGTATATAATGAGCTGTAGTCATAGAGAGTCAGGCAGAAGTAGTCAGAGAGTCACCGCCGAGTCTGTGGCGTGTGCCAGCACAGCGGTGCTGGGGCGGTGCTCCGCCCGTTTAGTGTATCACCATGTCACAACAATAAACCATCATCGCGAACTGCGTGTCACTCCTCCCCCACCCCCTCTCGTGAAAGATATAGACGCACTCTCTAGAACCGAACCTCTAGGACCTCAGGAACTTGAACAATCGTGATAACCCGAAAAACTAAACCCTACAGTCAGACCTAGAGTCAAACGAGTAACCCAGCACACTTGCAGTTGAATCTCCGATCTGGTAATCTGGTGGGATCTGCGCTAACAGAGCATCACAATTCGACGCCCATTTTTGGAGAGGAAAACCACATGCCTCAAATTCAGAAACGGCACTCCTACAAGTGACCGCAGCTACCACAACATTGTTAGTAGAGAATATCAATTTATCTACGTATAATTTATTGGTCTTAATGTCCCTTATTGTTAGATTCTCAACTTAAGTGGCATGTAATTTGAGGATATAGTTCAATATGTACGGACTAGGAATAAACCCAAAAAAGATAGTAGTGTAACAAAAGTAGCGATAGGTTCCGTTCCTGAAAAGAACAAAGCTAAGCCTGTTCCGGTCTTCCTCGTCACTTCATTGTATCTGGCGGAAAGCTCTAACTATGTCTGAGAAAAGTACAATAGAGTTAGATCTAAACTAAATAAGCAGTCCTAACAAATCATTAATTAGGTTTGCTCCTACAAATGAAGCCTCATTCAAGCTTGAGTACCCCCTAATCTTCGAAGAGCAGTTGAAAACTGGACGAATTTTGGTGGAAGCGGCTTCTGCACGCACCACAGGTCTATGAGGGATCCATATATGGTTAGCCGGATCGATGCTTTTAAGTGATAGCGGCCCAATGATACCCAAGTCAAACAGCTCCTGGAACACAGCGTTATAGGCAGATTCGATGCCTTTTTTCGCACCACCCTCAGCTACTCTCTTAGCGGAGAAGCGAGCCGGAGTAAAGTTACTGAGAACCTTAGCTAAAATCTGGCGGTTCCAGGGCAACATGACTGAGTAACGCCTTTCTCGACACTCAACAGAGTTTTTAAAATCCTGTCTCTGTGTCATATTCCCGTTCATGTTGTGGGATGCCGATAGACTCTACTCATTAGTTTTTTCAGTCCATTTTCAACCGCACCTTCATCTCGGATATATAAAAGGGATGCGCACACCGAGGAGGGCTCAAGACAGGAGGCAATCACTTTATTATTTAAGTTTTTTGTAATTTAAAGTTTACAGTAATTTTACGCTTAAAAAATTTAACCTTCGATTTCTCGGGTACAACTTTCACTTGATTACACGGTTCCTTATTATTTGCCTCCTCAGCGCTAAATTTTGGTTTCGCCGAAAGTGATGAGACCATACAATTTACCTCCACAAAAGGCAGTAACCCATTTGCCACCTACACGACTTTAATGTCTCCATAAGTCTGGAGTTCAACCACAGAAAATTTTTGTTGTACTGTTGTATATTAAACTATGTGTTGTTATAATGTGGCACTGGTTTTGTGAGTAAGAGCTCCGGAAGCTATTGTTATGCGCCTCTTCTGTCATGGTTTTTAACCACAACGTATGAGAAACTGTCATTTGATGGAGGACGCTCTATATATTTGATNGCCAGATAAACAGTTTTTTTCTATGAAATTTTCAGAACACTTGGGTTTGTGAGATACTAGCAGTTTATTGTTTTAATGTATGAAATTTGACGATACAATTACTCCCAATATTTAGTTTGAATTGACGTCACAAACACTTGTCGTCTTACCCAAATAAACATTTTGTTTCGATAGAGAATGATTTGTAGAATGGCGGTATCTGGCATGCATCGCAGGTGTAAGCAAGTTCTGGCGGTATCTGGCATGCAGCAAAGGTGATCATGCGAGAACGGGAGCATCGACAGACTTTTGACACTAGCGCGGCCCGGTAGTAAGAAAAAAACGACCTTCATTCCGCTGCGTTGAGCTGACGGCTGTGTTGCTCATTATAGTCGACAGAAATAATTAAGATCAATATTAGAATGACTTAGCGAACGTAAAAAAGAAATAATTACTAATTTTTTAACAGAAATTTCACAAAAACGAAAATTTTAGGTAAGTGAGATATTCACATCAAAATGCTGGAGGCCCTATGACAGAGATGCAAAATGACGTGATCCATTTACTCTAAATTCTTTTACAGTTTTAAAGTTTTTGAAATACTGAGGAAACTTGCTCCACAAAAGAGCTCCAGAAACGGATAGAGCTATTGGTCCCACGTTAGATGAACGATAACTGGCCAAGGTATCATTCCTCCGATTTGGTTTTTTGTTTGGGATATTGGATGGAAAAAATGTACCACATCTGTATTACTTTGAGGGAGGTACGGAGATGAGAACATTCGTCGAGCTTTTTGGTTCATGAATCTGTTCGGTATTGGGGTCCAGTCGAGTTTTCCTAAAAGAGGGGTGACATGATTGTGTTTCTTGGAATTTCCTTTGCATTCCACTTTGGCTTCAAAATTAATACATTGTTGCAACTCTTTTTGACGATATTGAGGTGAATCTCCCCACACTAGACTGTAGCCGTCAATACGCGATAAAACGAAAGACTGAATCACTAATAACCTGGATTTTTCGTCAAGTGTGTTCTTAATGCGATGAAAGAACATTAAGGTTCCGTTGATTCTGTTGTACACTGTTTCTACTTTTGAGTTGAAAGTCATATTTTTGTCGAACTAAACACCAAGATTTTTTACCTTATCTACTGGTTCGATTTTATCGTCTCCAAATGTTAGCGTGAATGGTGGTAAAAAGAAATTTCATTTGAAATTTGGCCAGTATGTGTATTTGTTGAAAGTAAACTTGTTTTACTCGTGTAACTTTTTCGATTTAGGCCTTATTTTTTTGAAAAATTCGAAAAATTTGTTTTTTGGTACATTTTTATGGATATTTCAAAAGCTGATAGGTCATTGAGTTTTATGCTAGAACAAAACCAAACACAGTTTTAGAATTCTTGGAGCATTTCTAACAAAAGTACGGTAGAAAATTTTACATGTGTGACTTTGTGTTTTTTCATTTGCGATATTTTTATCACTATCATATATACACTAATTTTGGGTTTTGTGATTGATAAAAAAATTACTTTGTACAATTTAGAAGTTTGCTACCATACTTTTGTAAAGAATGTTTCAAGGATTCTAAAACTGTCTTTGTTTTTGTTCTAGCATAAAAATTCAATGACATCAGCTTTTGAATGTTGAAAGTTAAAGGTTTCGAGTTTAAGCCAAAAACAAAAATTTTTGTTGAAGTGTAATATAATGGACAACTTATGTAATTCAATGCTGTTTCCATTTTTATTTCAATAATCTCCATGCATACCTTCATATTCCCACTGTGAATTGTAATTTACAAAAAAATAATAAAAAGTTTTAATTTTTTATGAAAATAATGAGCTTTTATTTATGAATAGCTTTATAAAAAAATTGATTGAAAAACGGGGAAAAAAGCTACTGTAACCTTGTTCGCAATCATTCAAGGATTCTAAAACTGTCTTTGTTTTTTCCTAGCATGAAAACTAACCGACTTCTATTCTTTCGAATGTTGAAAATTAGAGGTTTTGGGTATAAGCTAACAAATTTTTTCTTAATCGTAATATAATGGACAATTTATGTAATTGAATGCTGTTTTCATTTTTAGTTCGAAAATCTCCATGCATAACTTCATATTCACACTGGGAATTGTACTTCAAAAAAAATTTTAAAAAAATATACTTTATACAAAATTAGGAAATTTTACATTTGTAGTCTGATTCTTATGAAATTTGACCATTATATGTAACTTGTGATACGAAACACGATTTTTGTTGTTCATTTTTTCAATTCAGGCCTAAGTTTTTTGAAAAAAATTTACAAATTGGTTTTTTAGTTTATTTTTATTGATCTTTCAAATGAATAGAACTCATTGAGTTTTTATGCTAGAACAAAACCAAAGACAGGTTTAGAATCCTTGAAGCATTTTAAACAAAGTTACGGTTTTAAATTTTCCATTTCCCGTTTTGTTTTCTTTTTATATGGGGTGGAAATGGGATCGAAAATTCAGGATTTCTGGTCCCCTTACCCCCCTCCCCCTCCTGGGGGGGATCCAGTGTCCGTAGCACCATAAAATTTTAGGACCGAATAGTCCACAACCTAAGGGTCCTTTTCCAACAACAAAACAAAAAAAGCTCACCGGACCGACAGGGGCCTGGCAGGAGCCAGGGTTGACCCCCTTAAGTTTGAGGCCATTATGGTCATACCACAATTTCAAATTTCTTGGAAGGTTTTCAGCGTTGGCTAGTGTTTCTTTCAAATCCGCTGTCGAACTTGTCATGGCGATTTGTACGTATTAGCAAACATTTAAATTTTTGTGTTTGCCGGCATAGTGGGGAAATAATTGATGAAAATTGAAAATGGGATCGGACCGAGGATTGAACCTTGGGGAACGCCAAAATTATTTGGTATGAATGATGATATTTTGTTATTCAAGCACACTGCGTGAAAGCGGCTTAGTAGGTAGCTTTCATACCACTGAGTATCTATTCTGAGGTTTGAAATTTGTTGTAGAATTTTTTTATGCTCAACACTGTCGAAAGCTTTGTAGAGATCAAGCAATAGTAGGAGAGTAAATTTTTTTGGTCCATATCATAGTTAATTTTTCCCGTTATGTTATGCAGGGCTTCTTGAGTACTGGTATTTTTTCTGTAAGCATATTGATTGCGGTGAAGTAGATGTGACTTATCTAAGTAAGACGAAAGCTGGTTTGTTATTACTTTTTCTAATATTTTGGATATAACACGCAGGAGACTTTTTGGTCTGTAGTTTGACGCTAGATTGATATCACCAGATTTATGTAATGGCTTAATAATAGATTGTTTACATTTATCGGGAAACTTGTTTGTGGCTATATATGTATTTTTTATCAAACAAATCAGGGGTGCTGTGACAGGAAAGCTGCCTTTTATACATTGGAGGCTAATGCCATCATGTCCAGTCGCTTTAGTATTTTTTAGTGGGTAAAAGATTTTCGTATCTCTATTACGCTAACCGGTTTTGGTCTCCATCTGTTTCTAGTTTTAGAATTTGGGATGAAATATCGCTCAAATTTGCACCAGTAGATGTGTCTGAAACTGTCCTGGACACTGCATTGAAAACATCTTCGCCAACTTTTGAGAAGAAAGTGTTAAAGTCATTCGCTGTTGATGAAGGGTTGTTAAAAGTGCTTTTGCAGTCTGATTTTGCATACTGAGCAACTTCTCCAATGATTTCCCAAGTTCTTTTTGGGTTTTGTTTTGCCGCAAACAGTTCCTTGTGGAAGTAGTCTCGTTTTGCCTTCCTAACTTTTCTTCGTAGGATCTTCTCATGATCTTTATACAGTTTTTTAAGCGTACCGTCTGATTTATTCAGTTTGTACTCACGCTGCATATTTCTTTTAGCTTTGCTGAACTCTTTTATCTCGTCTGTTATCCATTTAGAAATTCTTGGCCTAACTTTCATCGTTGTGAGAGGTGCGCATTCGTTAAGGGCTGATACGAAATTTTCATTGAAAAGTGAAACTAGTAGATTGACATCATCGGTGTTTCAAATGCCTTGAAATTTACTCCATCTGTCGAATAACTTTTCTTGAAATATTTCAGGGGAGTAGTAGCTTTTCATGCGATATGTAATGTAACAAAATTTGTTTCTCTCTTGCAATTTGGATTAGACATTATAGCGAATGGTGATCAGAAAAAGACGGTAAGATCTCTGTGTTGAGTTGGGGATTGCTTGTAATTAACTGTGAGGTCAAGAAAAGTTTTGGAAGTGTTGGTAATGCGCGTTGGTTCTTGAGCCATTTGTGAAAGATTAAGTCTGTGCAGCATCTTGTTCAGCTAATTGTTTTCATTTGTGAGATCTACGTTAAAATCTCCGGAAACATAGGAAGACTTTTTGGCTGCAGAGATTAATTTAAGCGTATTTTCAATGAAATCTAATGTTGGACGTAGAGATGCTGACGGATGTCTTTAAAGACTGCCGATGATGAAAGACTTGTTTGTTTACTTGAACATTTAGCCAAACCATTTCTATGTATTCGCATTTTTCTTTTTTCGGAAATAAGGATGTTGAGTAGACATCTTTGATGAAAATGCATTAACCGCTACCTTTCTTACTCTTGATTCCGTCATAACGGTACAATGTGTAGCTTGTAATGCAGAAATACGAACTTTCGACTCGTGAATCGAACCATGTTTCAGATACGCATAAAATATTGATATCGCTAGTGATCAACATTACCCTTCTGTCATCTATTTTACCATTCAGACTGCGAGCATTTATGTGCAATATTTTTATATTATTAATTTCCAAATGCAGATCTTTCATTGAGTTATTGCGTTTCTTAGGTCTATTAGAGCAATTGCTATTAGCCTCTAGGTCATTTTTGCCGCGTTCACTGGTTGTGATTTCAATTTTAGGAGAAAATTTAATTTGATCGATGTTATTTAGTCACAAATTGGGGCGGGAGCGGCACAATTTTCATCATGCATTTTTACGAGGGCGCTATAGTGGTCTTATTTCCGGTGTATGCTCACCGGAGGACAATTTATCAGATTATTTGGTGTATGGGGAGATTGTTGTCTTCCAAATCCCAATGTCTTTTTTATTAAATATGTGAATGGGTATTCTCGTCAGATTAGATAGTATTTGGGGTATGAGGTCCCCAACTGCGTGATCGAAGACTTTTCTATCGATGTATTTATCGATTAGTAGTTCGAAACTGCCACTGTTCTTGTCAACGAATTTTGCATACCGGTCTCTGTTTCTGGAGCTCTCAGTTTTGATGGCTTTTTCAGATATATAATTCCATTGCGAGGTTAGTTGTGATGCAAGCTGTTTCGTTACTGCATGTAGGAGATAGTGTCCGTTACCTAATGTATAAGAAGGCTCCATTTTGAGCGATTGTTTTAAGTCCCCCAGTGTGTCTGCAACGCGTGTGTAAATTTGCTTCACTGCTGATTTTTCGGTATCAGTATCGGTTCGGTTGGACGTTGGGGACCTTGCAGAGGCAGATTTTTTTCAGGGGTCGTTTTCCATTGCAGTGATTCTCTACGAGACTGCGCACGAGACTTTGATTTCCGGAAAGAGGCTTGATGAGCAATAAATTTTTCCGTGTTATTTGAATTTCTTGGGAATGGCTTTGAACATCGTTATTTTCCTGATTTTCCCCTGTTCCTTCGTACGTATTGAAAAGTCGAGGATTGATTGAAAAGGAGAGCATGTCACAGTCACTATTCATGTCTGTTGCAAGCAGCGCAAATTTATTGTTCGTATTTTCATTATAGTGGTCTGAGATCAAGTTAGGGAAAGGCTCAGGTTCATTCACGTTCCTCACGCTGTGGGTATGCTAGTTACTCAAAGCTCTGCTTGATGACGATTTCAACTTTAAAGGGTTTGTTGTACCATGTGCATGACGTGCATAGGCTTATTTTCTTTTTCAGAGTTTAAAGTGAGAATCTTCATTTCATTCAGTGAAGTCTTCGATTCACAAGAGTGATCCACAATTCCACTTATTGCTTGACATTTGTTCAAATGAGAACAATGTGGCACGGTGATTTGCAATGTTGATTTTTTTGCGAGTTGTCCAAAAAAATACAAAGTTTTCTTCCTGGGTGCGAGGCCACTGGAAGTTATTGAGTGCGTCAGTATTTTTATTTTCTAAGTAAGTTTGAAATTGAAATAAGTTTAAACCCAGGCTTTTGCAAAAATTCATCGCTTTGTTGAATTCTTGCGCACTGCAAGTATTAGCAATATAAATACGAGAAAAAGCGTACTTCCTTACAATTAGTTTTTTAATTCGATCTAGGTCTGAGGGCGAGTGGCAGAGACCATTAAAACTTAGTATATAATTATTAAATCTAGGCATGCGATTTATAGTCTGGAGGAGGTCATCAATGCGCCCAGAGGGAACAGTTTGGATCCAACACAAACGATCGATGTCCTTCCTTCCGATTGTGCTTAGGATATTATCCCCTAGCAGCAAAGTATCATTAGATTCTCGACAATTGGAGTCAACTTCAGAAGAAACACTGGCAGGTACCACAAGTGCAAGGTCTTATGAACTTATATGTGAAATTAAAGCAAAAAGTTATTTGGTTAAGATCTGAATGTTTGATACTGTAAAGAAAATCGACGACGGGCTAGGAGGCTCACGTTGTCTTAGTGATTTATGGAAAAACACTGCTATTAGAGACAGGTTGTGAATAATTTCGTGATTTTTTTGAGAGCTTGTTATTTGAAGCGGGTGCAAGTACCCATTAAAAGAAGTGTTTTTTGAACTGCGCTGTACTGAAAATTTCACTTTGTTCTCGCAGCTTACGTTCTGGGGTATTTTACTGCCAGTATCGGTTTGTGCGCGAATATCATCGAACATATAATCTGGAGAATGAGAAGAGCCTACCACGCTTGAAATATCTGGACAGGATTCCTTATTTATAACAACTATTCTGTCCTGTACCACTGATGAGGATGGCGTTTGTGTCCCCGTCGCTGGTAGACAATTCGGAGCGTTGTTTGTGACGCAGAGCTGAGGAGCTGACGCACTGTTTTGCTCGTTGAGATGAGACGCAGCAGGTGGATGTGGCGCTGTGGCTGAGATTCAACTGCTTGGAACCTTCAAATGATTGCTAGAGGTTTGGCAGATTTGTTTTCCCTCATCGGGCGATATTGGTTGTATAGTCTTCACTGACGTAGCTTCAGGAGGTGACACACATCCTCTGACTGGAGTACAGGCGGCTGCTATCGAGTCTCCTGTCATTTGAGCGCTAGGATCTAGTGGGTGTCAGAGTGTAGTTCTCCTCCTTGCAGGCATTGTGCTTGGTAAGGCCGTATTTTTGCCTCTGAGAGAATCATTTTTTCGGGATGTCTTCGGGGCAACGTTTGTTTAGATGTCACTTTCCGGGCTGCGAAACGAGTCCCGTAAGGATGCATTGTGCGTTATTTGTGCAAAGCTATAACTGGATTCTGAGTACGAAGTACCTTTTGTATATTTATCGGTGATCCTGATTTGCTAATTTTTACCTTGCTCTGAGTTTTTATGAAAAGTGAGGTAAATTCAAGCTGTTCATCGAGGTATTTAAGCTTACAGCTGAGAGAAGATAAGGTTGCCCTTTAATGCTGGAGGAAGGAGGAGGCGAGGAACAGGGAGAGCGGGGTCGGCCGTGAACAATGACGTCTTCATAATGAAGGTTGGTTACGCTCAGTGGTGCTCTGAGTTCATGATGTCTGTTTCTGGAAATTTATTGCACGCAGCTTTACATTTTGTATGACCAGGTCACAGTCTCCGAAACGAGCCGTGATTATTTTTAGTTCACCGAGAGTTTCTTCCTGTTTGACGGTCGTTTAGTTATTCAAAAGAATGAGATAAGATGCAAAAGGCGATATGAAATATTGAGGGCCAGCACATTTTTAAATTTTGTCTCATTGATTGTAGAGAAAAACGAATCGCAGTGTGCAGTTACATCTTCAGTCTTTTCCTTCGCTCGGATGGGTTTCCTTTCCCTGCAGTAATTTTGTAGAATCACTAGAAACATTTCGTCTTTAGGACGGCTAGCGCTTTGAATGAGAAACAAATTTGAATTACAATTCGAGATAAGTCGCACTTATCATCCTATTTTCCCAGGTGATTGTGAATGTTTTTCAACTTCTCGTTCACCCGTTTTTTTCTTAAAATACGTAGCTCACTTTGAAATATCGGTGTCAGTAGGGAACGGAGGTACGGCACACAATAATTTTTTTCTCGCCCATTTGCCGTCTTGGCCGCGTAGGAAGTGAACAAAAACATCACTGAGAGGTTAGACACTACCAAAATCTATCAAATCAAATTAATTTCTTTGGTCACTTGGAGCAAAAAAGTTTAGGATACACCATGCTCAGAACGGTCACAAGAGTGGAGGCAGGGGTACGGGGGGGGGGCGGGGGGCGGGGGGTGGTTACGAGCTCGGTGAGGGAAGACTGAGAGAACAAGGACACTTCAGAATGGCCCATCGTTTGAGACTGGAACAAGCACCCCATTTCACACTTCTAGACAGCACTGCTTTGCTGGCTTTGCATTTAAATTTCACTCATTCAAGGAAAATGAGACAACAGTTATTCTTTTTTCCTTTCGCAGTTTAACCGGTAGTGAACACATTCACTGATAGTGTGATGTTTATGCTTGGTTAGATTCTTTTTTCCCTTGCATTTTAAACAATTACTGCACCATTTTTCCCGCACCTTCCACCGCGACCGAGCCTCAAGAGCTACATATAACGTAATATACAATTAGAGTTCTTTCGCTCGACATGAGAAGAGGTTCAAAGTGTCTCAATGAAATATGAGAAGTATATGTACGTTTTCTCACAAACAAGGGCACCAATGTGTGCTGGTTTAGGAAATAAGGATACCAGGACGCATTTCGTTGCTACTTACACATCACCATCGGCAAAACCAATTGCGGTTACTTGCATCAACACCTTCGGGTTATTTAGCTCAATGTTGTGAAACATATGTCGGTTAACACAACGCAATACATATAACAAATTACAGATTATAGCATGAAGGTCTGTACAAAATGCTAATCATCAAGCATGAAGCTTGTACCATTGAGCTCTACAACATTTTCCTGGCACCTCATCTACTCTATACCAGAACACCATTGTTATGCAATTCTGTTAAATTTTATGGTGGTAAAATCACATAAAAATTCCATCCATACATTAAGTTCCTTAGATAGAAAAAGGTAAATTACAACACTCGTACACTAGGCAAAAATCCAAGCATGTTGAAGCACTGTGTAGTTTCAAGAAATATTATTTCTGTGCAACGATCACATGTCACAGGACCCGAACTTGAGGCATATATGTTAGAACGTAAATCAGAATGAATCAATAATTGGCAACATGGATCATATGATTAAAGTAATATTATGGATTAATTTCAACTCGACTAACGACAGAGGAATTCCCAATAGAGAATGGTCGAATAACCAACTTTACACTTAAATGTAATTCTCTCCCTATTGCTGTTGTACTATGCTTTGATAAGCAGTAATGCGCTATGCTAAAACCTGTCTTCTGAGGAGAGTATTACAGAATTCACATTTGAAATGACTCAACCCTAGCGTGTCTGCTGGTTTGGTTCATTCAATATATTTTATACACGTACAAATATAGTCACATACCTTTGAGTTTCACCTACATAGTTGACCTTTACCGTCATTGATACCTTGGAGGATTTTAAAATGATTAACGAGCAAAGGTACATTATTATTGTTTAAGGTCGCTTTTCCACCGGGGTCGCCAGCTAATAGCAAATGTGGACCCCTTCGCTTTCGCGAAGTATTTTCAAAGAAATAACATCGGTTTAGAATGGGAGTACAGCCTACTTCCCAGGGGTTTCAGCTGCCCACCCTCTACTAGCCGAGCGCCTTACCCATGCTGAAACCCTTACCGGGCTACCAGCGCAGTAGTATTAGTAGTAGTAACATGGGTTTGCTATCGCTTCAGTTACTCAAACTATATCGCTTCGAAAGTCACACAATTTAATCAGTATCAGGCTTTTCCAATTTACCACGTGAAAAAAAATATATATCGGCATCTACGGATGCTTTATTTCCAATTGAAGCATGATACATATCACCTTTTACATTGGTTTTTCAAATGCCTTATAACTAACACCAGGACGCCATGACGCTTTCTCCCGGTCAAAGACCGGTACCCATTTCAGACACCTGGGTAGAGTGGGGTATTGTGCTTAGAATTTTTTCTCCTATACCCAACAGAGAAAATCGCCACCAGCGTCGAGACTCGAACCCGGGTTTCCCGCACGGGGTCAGGTCCTATAGACACACGGCTATGGCGAGCACCAACGAGCACCAACGAACATCAACATTATATGAACATCAAAAATTATGTGCTCATGAATATAATTACAACTCAAGATTATAATTGTCTTCCCATTGAATTTTTGTACATACTACAGTACATTCGGACATACTGGGCTGCCAAACCCCGTAGGGGGTTTCAGCTGCCCACCCATTTATGGCCGGACGCCTTACCCACGCTGAAACCCCACGAGGTATCAACGTAGCGCGCCCAGCCATATTGCAGTTTCTCCACCTGAATTGCCAGGTGCTCATATGGAGTTCTGAAGTCCTATACTGCATAGGAACGCCAGTATTTCTGTCAGGGGGCCACCATCGCACAGCAGGTGCTGAATGTTTGCTCGGGTGTTCGGATTCCTGAAGATTTGGATATGGGTAGCTCAGGCTTCAGCGAGGCTGGGGCAGTTGATAAGAATATGTGGGACCGTCAAAGTAGCTTCATCACACAGTGGGCAGCCCGGAGGTGCCTCTTCAACGTCTTGGTTCATGAGGTAGTTATGGGTGATCCACGTGTGGCCCGTTCTCAGCCTGTTTATGATCACCTCATATCTACGCATTAGTTTCCGTTTTTTCCATGGTCCTGGGGTCGGCCGTATGTCGAGGAAAATGCCTCTGCCCCGCCGCCAGGTTTCACTCCATCTGCTATTTATTTTCTGGTCTATGGTGGGATACCAGTCTGTATAGCATATGGGTATGAATTCAGGGGCGGATGAGGCTGCTGCCTTTGCTGCTCGGTCGGCTAATTCATTGTGAGCGATGCCCACATGGGATGGTACCCAACAGAATGATACGTTCTTGTTGTTTTTGTGGAGCTCATGTAATCTGTGCTGCAGTCTTCCCGACATTGGATGTCTTGTGCGCTTATCACGAATGCTGAGCAGAGAACTCAGTGAGTCTGTCAAAATGGTGAAATTATTTTGCGTAGATTTTTCCTTAATAATATTCAGTGCCAAATGTATGGCATGGAGCTCCGCACTGTCAGAGGCTATGGGCGGAAGCGCGGCCTTGCGAGTTTCATTGCCGCATTCTGCAGCGGCACCAACTCCATGATCGCGCTTTGAGCCATCGGTGGATATGAAGGTGTTGTTAGAGTAATTGTCGTGGACAATCCTGTTAAATTCTTGCTGGTAAACGATTGGCGTGGTTGTTTCTTTTCTACATTCTTTGAGTTTCAGGTTGATGTCTACATGGGCAGTTTTCCACGTAGGCGTTGTGATGTTGAGCAATCGATATGAAAAGTCGGTCATCACGAACCTCCTCTCGATCCCGAGTTCGTCAATCAACATGTTGGTTCTTATTGCGAACGTTGGGGTAGTGTGCTTGTTAATGAATAGGCGTTTATCAGTGGATGGGATGACCATCTTATAAGCAGGGTTGTTGAGCTGGCTTCTAATCTTGCAAAAATATTTAAGGGACAGGCTTTGTCTGCGGAGTTGGAGGGGCATTGCGTTTGCTATTATTTGCAGGGATGGTATCGGCGTTGACTTGAATACACCTGTGGCAATCCTTAGGCATTCGTTGGCTATGGTGTCGATGTCCTTGAGGATGGTATTGCAGGCAGAATTATACACGTTGCATCCATAGTCGATTTTTGACCTGATAAGTATTTTATACAAGTGCATTAAAATGTGTTGATCAGCGCCCCATTCATGTGAGGAGATGGATCTGAGCACATTGATCCTTTTTTTACAGCTGTCCTTCATTTTGGCTATGTGGGGTTTCCCCGATAGTTTCTTGTCCCACACTAGGCCCAAGAATTTGCACTCGTTTGCATACTCGATACTTTCTCCGCTCACGTTCAGTAACGGATCTGGGAATAGGCCCGGCAGGAGATTAAAATGCAGGGCTTTAGTTTTGCCTGGAGAGAATGAAAAGCCGTTGTAGTTGGTCCACTCGGTGACTTTATCGATGCAGCTCTGCAGTTGGGTTTGGATGGGGTTCAAATCCCTGTGGCGGTAGGCAATCTGCAAGTCGTCTACAAACAGTGAAGCGTGGAATCTATGGTCCTGAGGTACTGCGCGGGCTATTTGATTTATTTTTATTGCGAATAGGGTGACGGATAGAACGGCTCCTTGGGGAACTCCCTCCTCTTGTTCATAGGGGTTTGAGAGGCAGTGGTTGATTGAGACTTGGAATGAGCGGTTACTTAAAAATTGCTTAATATATATAATGGTAGTTTACCTCTTAGACCCATGGAGTGGAGGTCTTTCATTATGCCATGTTTCCATGTAGTGTCGTAGGCTTTCTTGAGGTCGAAGAACACGCTGATGCAGTGTTCGTCTCGTACAAATGCTTGACGTACGAATGATTCCAGTCTGACGAGATGATCTACGGTTGATCTGCTTCGACGGCCGCCGCACTGGATGTTGGCGTGGAAGCCGCGCATTTCACAGAACTCGGAGAGGCGGCTGTTCATCATACGCTCCATGGTCTTGCATAGACAGCTGGTCAGAGCGATTGGACGGTAGTTCTCATGTGATGTAGGTGATTTGTTCGGTTCCGGTAAAGGGATGACTATGGCTGTGCGCCATTCATCGGGGAAGAAGCTGTCGTTCCATAATTTATTGAATAGATTTACAAGGTGCTGTTTGGCAGTATCCGACATATTTTTATTCATGAAATAGTTCACTTGGTCAGGACCGGGGGCTGAGTGTTTGACGTGTGATAGAGCAGTGTTTAGTTCTTGCAGTGTGAATATTGAGTTGTACTCTTCACTGTTGTCCGAAGAGAAGTTTAGCTGCTGTTGCTCAGATCTTTCCTTTATTGTTTGGAAGTGGGTTGGATAGTTGGTGGAGCTGGACACTGTGCAAAATACTGAGGCTAGTTTGTTTGCAATTTCGGGGATTGTCGTTATGAGTTGCCGTTTTCTTTTAAAATGTGAATGCTTCTCTGTTGACGGCCTTTGATTTTACGGATGGTTTCATAAATTTTTGACAGGGGAGTGTTCTTGTTGAGGGTGTTGGCCAATTTAATCCTGGCGTTCCTCTTCTCTTCTTTTAATGCTTTGCGGTAGACGGCTCTTGCTTGCTTCCACAAGATGCAATTCCGTTCGGTTTTATTCCGTCTGAATTTCTGATACATTTTTTCTCTATTTTTTCTGGTTTCTTTCAGTGAGTCTGTCCAGTATGGTTTTGGGTAGAATTTGCTCAAAGTAATTTGTGGTACGCATCTTTGGGTAATGTTGGTGATATTTTCATAGAAGCGCTGTAAAGCTTCACTGCAGGTTACATCTCTGATCGGCTGTAAATTGTTCCACAAAGGATGGTTTTGAAATGTTTCCCAATTTACTTCTTTTATATTCCACACTACTCTCCCCTCTTCATGTTGATGGTTGTCCATGACGGTAATCGTGATGGGGCAGTGGTCGCTGTCGTTTAGGGAGCTAGCGACTGACCACTGGAGGTCAGCCGAGAGCCTCGGCAAACATATGGTCAGGTCTATTGCAGATTCGGTGTCATGCTATCCTTGTCGGTGCTCCAGAGTTGATAATATTCAGGTTAAGTTCTTTTACGACATCCTCGATGATGTGTCCCATGGCATCTGAATTCCTGCATCCCCAAGCTGTGTTGTGGCCGTTGAAATCGCCCATGATGATAAACGG
>JACJUY010000473.1:165873-204996 GCA_014220935.1 Platorchestia sp. MABIK | reverse complement strand
CATTAACTATGCCACCATGTTTATGAGCCTAAAACCAACTCACTCACATTCCCAAAAATCCTTCGTAATGGCTTGAGTCAAAAATCCCACAATAGAGACCTATAGGTTATATCTTTGCACACATTACAGCTACAAATAAGGTTAAATTTAAAAACAGTAGAGAACAATAAAATAGTGACACGTAATAAGGGCATAATGCCAGCACTCATAAACAGCTAAGTTCACTCTTAAGTTTGGCTAGAAATTTGTCTGTCCCTAATTGACATTCACAAAGCTGAACTAAATTGACCCAATGGTTATTGAGGGGTGTTCGGATGTGCTATTTAACTTTAAAGATATGGGGCAAAAAGGTGGCTACTCATCTGCTGAGGGCAGCAAGATATGGCAAAAGAAACAAAAATGGCTCCGTTACTTTGAACACTCTCTAAGTGGTCAGAACACCAATCACGAACAATATAAAAATGATCCTAACTTAATTACGTGGAGCGCGTATTAAAGAACAAACACGACAATGACACTTTCTCCAAAAGATTATAACACTGATCACAAGAAATAAAAATAATCCTAACTTAATTACGTAGAACGTTCATTAAAAAACTAACACAACAATGACACATTTGCACCGACAAAGAAAAGAAACACTCGAAATCTCACCCGAAGAACGAGAACGCTAGAGCACCAGACACGGTGGGTGTGAGTCTGTAAGTGACGCTGTCCAAGATGGAGTCTGACGTTGTTGCCAAATCGCAAGGGTGGAAATCGGAACAGCGTTTCGGTGAAAAATACTTGCGCAATATTCTCAACAAGGTTCGGGGTTTTATTAATGGAATCAGTGATTAAAAACCATGAAAGTGTTTGTGTTAATGATAATAACTTTTTATAATGTGAAATTAAAAATTCGTGAGAATTGATTTTAAAAACCAAAGTTAGTGATGATAATTTGTGAAGTGTATGTGTTCTTCGAATTAGCTTCTCCTATTTCAAATTTAATAATTTGTAAAATTCAAGCTCATGTGTGAGCAAGCGTACACTACAAATTAAAAGCTCGCTAAATTTTCTGCTTGCTCAAATAGCGTGCAAATTTTCCTCTTATTCAAGGGGAAAGGGGAAATCCCAAAATTCCCATTACTCCGACCGTATTTGGTCGAAAAAACACCGTATTGAAACTCCCACCGCTAGAGAAAAAAACATTCAACATTATTAGTGGTATAGTCGTTGTTGAAGTGTGCAAATATTATCTACGATAAAATGGATATTTTGCTTATAACTTTTGTGTCACATCGTGATGTCGAAAAAAACGTAGCCTCGATCCCAATTGGATTAGGCAGTATGTTCATCAGATCGATAACATCTGGTGGCAATAGTTAACGGAGAAACAAAACAAAAACAAACATCGGCATCTAAGGATGCTTTATTTCTAATCAAGCCTGATACATATCACCTTGTACATTGGTTTTTCAAAGGCCTTATAACTATCACCAGGATGCCATGACGGTGTCCCCCCGTCAAGATCGTTCCCCATTTCAGACATCTAGGTAGAGTGGGGTATTATGCTTTGAGTTTTTCCCCTATACCCAACGGAGAAATCGCAACACAGCTCCGGGATTCGAACCTTCGACACATTCACGGAAGGGCTGGTTCTTTAACCACTCGGCTACGACGAGCACACCTAACCACTCAGCTACGAGAAGAAGTTAGAAAGGAACTTGTCGACTCCCATAGCTTGCCCTATGCTCAGCAACTCCTTCTTAGGTTAAGAAGCTGAAAAACAAATTTGCAGTTACTTCTTGGACCCGGAAGCTCTTGGACAGAGACTAGTATACGGATGGTGTGAAGTGGCAGTCCTGACAGTGAAGCCCGTTTTAGAAGCGTGTGCTGTACTACAGCACACAAGAGAAAGATTACTTCAACCAGTCACTCGATGAAACGTCAGTGTTGCTAATTTGTTATATAATGGTGTACCTATTCACAAGCTGCTGGAATATGTGAGAGAAGTAAATGTATTTGATAATTTGTAATGACAAATTAAATTGAAAAAATTAGTCTTGAAATGAGTAGAGTTAATCCTATTGTACCAGACGTTTATTAGAAATTGTGACAGACATACAAGTTGTTAAGAACTTTATTGAGACAGTAGTGGATATGTACTGTTAACAGTTTAAAAGCAAAATGGTTAAACGTACTGTGCTGCTATCCTCGGTATTTGGTTTAGAGGGGCTCCAACATGGGTAAGACGCTCGGCCAGAGAGAGGGTGGGAAGCTAAGCCTCCACTTTTAGATCCCAACTACTACCTCTCACAATATAGGACGATACTACTCTTCCAACTCTCATTGGTGAGATAAATGACTTTCTCGTATGTCAAACGTTCCTGTCTCTTGAGGTAAATAATTCTTAGTTTTACAATTATTTCACTTTCGAAGCACCTATGGTGGTCGAATAGTGATTTTGTTGGCCAGAGTGAACGAATGATACCGTAATATTTGTGAATGTCCAGGAAAGCTCCCTTTATGATTGCTCCGGCCTTTTTGGGGAATTAGTATTGGCAATAACCCGCTGAAACTCTCGTAATACTTTATGTATGATCATTTGATGAGTTTTGTGTTTGAATAAGTGAGGGCTTCGGCCCGATGTAGTCTGAGCCGCTGTAGCACAGTGTTAGGCCCCGTGCCAGTATGGATATTCTCGCCTCTTTAGAAATAGTGTTCGTCAAAATTTAATTCGAGTATCATAGATACTCGACAAACCCCCTTGAATACGGCTTGTCCGAAATTCGAGAGAGCGACTGAATTCAACTGGTCCGCTCTCTGGAATTTCGGAACCACTATTGAAATCCTCACCAAATAATGTTATGTTCCTGCAAATAAACTCTGGAAATAAAACGAGTACTATATTCCCTGAGAAGAAAACTGGCTCCCAAGAAGGACCAGCCTAAATAATTATCCATAGGGCCGAACAGGATTCGCGCACCTAATAGTCTATCAACTGGCTCCCAAGAAGGACCAGCTTAAATAATTATCCATATGGCCGAACAGGATTCGCGCACCTAATAATCTTACTGGCTCCCAAGAAGGACCAGCCTAAATAATTAGCAATAAGGCCGAACAGGATTCGCCCGCCTAAAAATCTATCAACTGGCTCCCAAGAAGAACCAGCTTAAATAAATATTGAACAATTGGCGCCTGAACAGGGACAGCCAACAAATCGAATAAAGCATATATCTAACAAGTGGCGCCCGAACAGGGACAGCCAACAAAGCGAAGAAGCATATACTTAACAAGTGGCGCCCGAACAGGCACAGCCAACAAATCGAATAAAGCATATATATCTAACACACAGGCAGACATACTTTGTTACCGCTGCTACTTGACCCATGCGTTGGAACGTATCAGAAATATATTGGAAGCAGTTGAAGAAGAAAAATACTACTGGGACGTTTAGCAAAAGTGTCATCTCGTAACTGTGAAAGGCAACTTTGGCAGAAATACCAAAGTGACAACTAAATAGTCTTTCACGGAAGTTTTCGTTAAATAAGTTTGTTATTACCATTATTATACCTTCAATGCGATTTTAATGATGGAGCGATCAATTAAGATAGAGATGGTCTTTGACGCATTTGAGAAACAGATTGCTGGAACAAAGAGACTCAAAGATGAGGGAGTGTCGTAAGCGTCAAAAACTGAAGAACTGGTAGTTCAAGGAGAAGACTCGTAGATTTATTTGTTTAAAGTTCCGCATCTACTTTTTGTCTGTGAGATGTTGACATTTTAATTTGATAGTAATATAACAAAATGATGTAGTAAGTCGCTAGATTTAAAAAACGACATTTAGAGGAAGAATGAAACTGGCTTTGCAATTTTGCACTAACTACTGGGCATGTACACTATGTACATTCTACAATACGTATAAGAGATCACATACTGTGTGCTTACCAGTAGAACTTTGTTTTGAAAATAAAGCAATGTGGAGAAATACAAGGAAATATTTCGTGAATGTTTTTTCAGCACGTATTGTAACATACAGTTCTTTTTTAGACGTAAATTAGAATACTACTTTGGCCTTGAATTTTTTCGTTGTTTGAGGCATTTTTATCCCTTGGGGAAGTTCCAAAGTAAAGTCTCTGACACTGGTAAAACTTTTGGTTGAACGTCAGGTAAATGGTTGTGCACTAAAACATCGCTTTTCTGATTTGGCTTTTGGTTTGTTACAACGAGTGGAATTAATGAACTGTAGAATATCAGCATGCGTCTGAGGGAGGTACTAAGAGGAGAATAGTATAATGTTTTTGGCACCCCTAGCAAGAACACCTTTAAACCTCAGGCACTCAGTCAAGTCGTGATTCAAGTGCTGGGTTGGCTGCGTCTCACCGAATTAATAAACCCGATGAGTCTTAAAATAATTACCGGTGTTTTATTAACCCATCGGATGTACAGCGGTCACTAAACGCTCGTAAAAGATATGCAAAGTGTAATATTATCGCAAAGTGTGTAGGCTAAGCTCTTGTGGGAAGAAAGAAAAAAAGAAACTCGATAGCTAATTTTCAGTAGTGCTGATCGTGCATCATCAAGAACAAAGTGCTGCTCCATATTAAAACAAATCATTTGAACTAATCATTCTTAAGCCGGAGTTCTATCATTGAGAAAACGAGCTATT
The DNA here is from genome assembly GCA_014220935.1 of Platorchestia sp. MABIK. Lineage (NCBI taxonomy): Eukaryota > Metazoa > Arthropoda > Malacostraca > Amphipoda > Talitridae > Platorchestia > Platorchestia sp. MABIK. Next base: position 200,345 of record JACJUY010000473.1, on the reverse strand, counting down.
CATCAACAAACATATAAAGATATTGTAAATGATTTAAGGTGGAGCATTATTCTTTAGTGTTTTTATTTTTCTCGTTCTCTTTATTGCGTGGAGCATACACACTTTACTTACTGTCATTCACCAGCCCGTACGCGTCTGCTCTGTTTGTTTATTTTGCCATCTTCGCAGTGAGACGGACTGAGAGTTTGCTTCTGGAGGGAAAGTCTCTGGTTTAATGCCTCACGGTGGCACTGGCATTTACTAGAGTATGTAGCTTCTTTAATTATTATCTCATTGCGCTATACGTTGAGTGTTGGTAAGACAGGTCAAAAGAGAAACCATTCTATTCTAAGAGCTTGCACTTCGTTTCCCTTTTGATTAATAGCAGAAAAACCTGTCTTATTGCAAACGCGTCTGTTACAGATGGCCGATCGATAAAGATCTTCCTGAATAAAAATCGATCTTAGTGAGGCGAGTCGAACTGGATTAAATACTAACTTAAAATCCAACGTATATATCTAATATAAATTTTACTGACTGGTTTATTGTTTTTATCAATTGTAGACGAGCAGTTGTGTTTTTCCCATTCATTCTCTCCTATCGTTAAGTTTATGTTATGGAACTTAATGATACAATTGTGAAATTATTAAGCACGGATTTTGAAAATCGTAAATGTATCGTCCAAATGTCAAGGGTCAAATATTGGTTTGAAAGTTGAGCATAAATCTAAGATTATGGCTTTTTAATTACTCAGAAAAGTAAGTGCTAAAGTAGGTACTAGTGGAGTAGTATAGCTGAATCTTTATTTTCTTGTATCCTCAATTATCGTGTATGAAACACTTTTGCTGTGGTCAAGGAGGCTTAAACTTATTTATAATCTAATCAAATCTAATTCATTAAATGAGGCGCAGAAATCACAGCGTTGAAAAATTGTGCGAAGGGTATTTATTGAAACTATATTTAAACAATGATTTCTTTAACCTATCATTTGGAAATTTCAATCATTTCCGCAGCCCAAACGTTCCTACGAAGTGATATCATGTCAAGGCTAATCATGAAATAATTGGCTCCTAACAACATTTGCAAGGTTTTCAACAAATTAATCAATTGTTTTAAAGTGTGATGCTGAACTTCTGAACTAGAGGAATAATGAACGATTATTCCGAAAACCTCTCGTTCTAGCACTCGAATGCACAATGAAAGTTTGAATCATTTTGACAACTAAGCGCTGATCTCGTCTCAGTCTCATCGCATGTGGTTCGAGTCTGCAAATAAAGAAGATGCAAATACTGTTTTTTTCAAGGCAGACTATATTTTGTAGGTTCTTCGTCTCCTACTGTTTTTATGTTTTTTTGAATGATAATCACTGACAATTTTCTGTACGAAATCAAACTGGTCTGAATGTCAGAAAAATTTTATAGAGCGACGACAGTTCCTCCCTTTATAGTCATTAATAATCATAGTACGTTCGTTGCGGGCTTGCAGCCTGCCTCTTGTATATTGCCCGCTTAAACGATTCCAATTCAACTTTTAACGTAGGATCGTTATTCATATTTCATAAAATTTTGTTTACAAAAGCAATAGACAGAAGCTATGTGCCGCTGAGTATATCGTTTCAAACGCTGATACATTTGAAGTAATGATTGTTGAATTGTTGTCATCATGTCTCAGAATATTTTGAAAGCAGTGTATTTTTCGTTATTACTTTTTCTTGCTGAAAATTATCTTTAAGCTCGAGTTATTGTGACTCCTCGATTCTACCGTAGGAGACTGAAGACGTAGGATTTGTAGCATAAGTACTCGTCAGTTTTGATTTAACACATAACCATACCTTATTTGACCAGTATGTTCATACTTTAGGGTATAATCATAATTTATTTGGCCATTATGATCATACCTCAACGTATAATCATACCCGATTCGACCACTTTCGTGTAGGGTCACAATGAATTACGTTGGAAATTGAAAATAAATCAGTCATTTTAAAGGACGTCATTTTTATTCCGCACGAGTTGGCCTAATTTTAACTCAATTAGGGACAGCAGCTAAACCGAGCACTGGAGTAGCTTAGCTTTATGAGGTCGGGGCTGCGTTACGAGAATGATGATGAGGTGTCAAAACCATGATACTCAATTGAATATAAGTCACTCCCGTACTGTTGGGGTCTTCTTCTAATTCATTTTAGTTAGTTTCTGTAAATAGTTTGGAAAATCATTAATTGATAGCCTAAGAATTGTAGTTCTTTAACAGTTAACGCTGATTAAAATTGCAATCTTGTGCAGATATCGCTGGAAATGATTTCATTGGTAAGTCCTGAGTGGTAAATTTTTCCTAATTTTTTTTCGACCTGAATGTTTGCGCAAATATAATAGATTCAAATAGACCTCTACTTAACTTTGCTGTTACCCTACATGACTTTGAGAGCGAATTTAACGTTGAGACACAATCAATAATTATTCACGGAATTATACTCCGCTGTGATCTGCATTGCGTCAACTTCCAATTCAAGTTTTCAAACGAGTGGCAAAAGCAACTGATAACAATTATTGTTCTGCATGAGGTACGACTTCAAAGTCATGGTTGTTCAGCAGATGGCACAAGTTTAAGTTCACAGGTGTTGAGTAAGTGGTAGAAGTTTTTAGTTCCATGCACTCGTGTCTTAGCACGCTTGTCAGCACGCTGAGGCAATTTGGCCAGTGAGTCGCGGCCTTTACACTTAGTCCTACACTTGTGCACTGTGTTAAAGTCCTAATTTGCAGTAGCACAGGAGTTGGCCCGAGGTTCAGTTACCCAGCCCGCCAAGAATTCACGCTCTGATCTCACTGCTCAAGCTTTTATAATTCAATTGACGTTCTTGGTTCCATGAGCACACACTTGCATCCATGTGCATGTTGATCTCTGATCGCCACAACCCGTCACTGCCCTCACGGAAAGCTCGCTGCTGCCAGAGCTATAACTTCATTGCGCACCTCCCTCCTCTTCCATCCGACCTGCAGCTCGGACTAGCTAAGCAGCGGCACATGGCAGATTAATGTGCGGGCGTTCTTCTCATAAATAAAACTTTGCGGAATCCCGAGCAAGTTCAGCTAATGGCATGGAATCAAAATGAATGTGAAATGCATCGAGTCCAATTTTTTGAGTCCGTGTTTAGGAGTTATTTTTGCCTGCAAGTAATGGTCGTAGAAACCTTTTTCTTATATTGGAAGTTATTTTTCGTCAATTTTAATCTTCATTCCATGGTTCTTTGACAGGAATATTGTAACTTCTTGTGTATCACAAAACCTCAGTGGCTCAGTAAATATTTATTTATTTGAAATCAATCCTGGCGAACTGCAAAACAGAAATAGTAAATAGCTCTATTAAAAGGTTGAGCATTTGATATTTTCACAATAGTTCCTCACCGGAGAACTACTTCGTTCAGTTAGACCGACAAAAATAAGCACTAATGCGATAGCCTTCACTTGCTGCGTCACGGTTGCAGAGTGCAAAACGCATTAAGCTGAAGCAGAGGCAAACTTCGGCTGCAAAATGTACAACAGGAGCTAATATCACCGAGACGCACTCATTTAATTGTAGGTTGTGACAGTGTCATGAGAATCATGCAAAAACTCATATTAATACAAAAACTAAGCATGGTTTGCTTAAATTTTGGCAATTGAACAAATATTTATATTAAAGCTGTGATGTCGTAACAGAAATATGCACATAGGAGAAATTTTCGCCACAGCTACAGATGGTTCTGTGTATAAGTTTTGACACGACAACTGTCTGCAACAACTGGACACTATTACGCTGTTGAAATGAGGCATTCATTTATTTCATATTGCTGTTGTGAAGAGCTTAATGGTGCTGACTCGAGGTATTAAATATTGCTGTTGTGAACATCAGATGCTGCTGTAATGATGCAATGAGATGATAAATGGTTCTGAAACCCTGTGTTGAATGATGCTTTTAAATGGGGTCGTACATTGCTCGTATGGGAGGCCAAATAAAGAGATAGTGTGAGTAAATGATGCTAACGTAGTCACAAGTTATTGTTGTTGTGAAAAGCTAAATTAGATTAATAACCGATGAGGTTAAATGATGAAGCTGATCCGTGCAGATCCGAACCTTTGCCTTCAGCCCCTTAACTTACTTCCGCCTGCAACTCCTATTCAAACTTCAGAGAGAATAAAGGAATCTCTTAAGCGTACGTTGCCTGCAGAGTTTGCACTCCAGAGATATCAAAATGTTCGAGTAAAGATTCCGAAGTTTAAACTCATGTAAGTGGAAGTTACGCATCTCGAGTTGACTCTGAGTATTTCCTCGTAGAAGAACGTTAAAAGTTCTGATTTTTGAGGTGTTGAAAGGGGCCGTGAAAATCTGTATAAATTTTAACACGTAAAAATGCGGTCATCTTAGTTTCTATTTATAATATGACATATCAGTAACGAATTTACGTTTGTTTAGTAATTGACATAGGGGATAAACAGCAAAGCAATGCTCAGAAGTGAATAAGTTGGCCCGATAGATAACGATGTTTCAATGACAATGAATACAATCTTGACGAAGAACAGTAAAAATCACATCGCATGGGCTAGCTAGATGAACACAGACACCAAAGATGCATGTGAACTTTTTTTCTCAAAATTGACTCTTATTAAGGGTACCATCCGAGGCCAAATTGGGCCCCCGCGGCACCCCTGACTCAAATTTTTTTTTTTGTCGAAAAAGGATCCTTATGGTATGGGTTGTTGTGCCATGAAATATTATGGCGCTACGGACATCAGAACCCCCCCCCAGGGGGGGCCAAAAGGGGCCAAAATCATAAAAAATTGAGTATGTTTCTTTTTTTGTGGAAAAAGGATCCTTAGGGTATGGGTTATTGTGCCATGATATGTTATGGCGCTCCGGACACCAGAACCCTCTCCCAGGGGGGGTCCTGTGTGGAAAACCCATTTTTATTAAAAAAAAAAAAAAAAAAATATGGCCTAAATCGAAAAAATGACATGAGTAAAAAAGGTTTACTTTCAAAAAATACATATACTGACCAATTTTCAAGCGAATCGGACGACAAAAGTTGAAAATCCCGGACCTATATTTATGAGCTACATGATGAGTACTCAAATAAAATATATTTCTAGATTGTTTTTTGCGCAATATTTCTTACGCTACATTGACATTCACAAGGAAAATGTTGCACATTATTCGTACATAAAAATAAATCGAAGAAACTGCATTCATGTACATAAATTGTCAGTTATATTGCAATTCAATAGTATATTTTGTTTTTGGGCTCTCCTGAATAGAATACATTTCTACCCTTCAAATTGTATCTCCTCATTGAATTTTGATGCTAGAACAAAACCAAAGACAGTTTTAGAATCCTTGGAACATTTCTAACAAAAGTTATCGACTCAATTATTCAAATGTGACAAACCAAAAAATTTATATTGATCCAAACCCAAAAAAATTGTTTGAAATGTTACTATAAAGTTTCGCATATCACAAAAAAATTTTTTTCAAAATGTTCAAATTGAGTCGATATCTTTTGTTAGAAATGTTCCAAGGATTCTAAAACTGTCTTTGGTTTTGTTCTAGCATCAAAATTCAATGAGGAGATACGTCTTGAAATTTACATAAAAATGTATCAAAAAACTCATTCATATTACAAAAAAAAAAATGTGGCCTAAATCGAAAAAATGACAGGAGTAAAAAAAGTTTGCTTTCAAAAAATACTTATACTGAAAAACTTTCAAGTGAATCTAACGAAAAAAGGTCAAAATCTCGGATGGTACCCTTAAACAAAAGTTTGATCCGCTCACTAAAGATACACGCACCGACCTGCAGATTTATGTTGAACGAGAGACCGAATTGCTCAACAGCGGCTGTGGTGTTTACTTACCTCAGAAGTTGATGAATAATTTAAAATCAATCATAACAGAGTGAGAGATTCTGAATGAGGACGCATTGTTCCTACTGAGGCGACATTTGGAACAACTTCTCGCGGCGTGGCTGGGGCAAGTCAACTCGTGCCCATCTCCAGTCATGAGGTGGCCCAGATGAAGCGGATGCTGGGCCCGGACTGGCACGGCCAGTGTGTGCGCTGGTGTTGTGAGGTGAGCTCATGCTCCACGGTGCTCCTGTAATGATACCTTCTTCCCTTGTTCTCGTGTCCCTGCCTTCTGTCTGCCATTAATGTGAGGTCAGCTCGCCTGCGTGTGAACCCTACGGCCCTGGACTCCCTGAGCTCGGCGTATCCAAGATACGGAGCGGCCGTAGTCTCCCAATACTCACGTTGTGTCAGACCGACACTTCTGCGCCCTGCACAATACCAGCTCCAGGTGAGAGAGAGTCTCTTGTCTTCCACTTGCTCATTATCGCATGCCTTTCATTTACTTTTACTTTGGTATAATCAGCCACTCGTGATCTTTTTTTGGGACATGAAGTGAAGGTTTTAAAACATTTTTTAAGTTATTTATGCGGTAAAGAATGTAGTATGTAACATGTGAAAGCTTCTTAGATGTGTGTGCTTTCGAATGTTCAATAAAAAATGCTTTCCTTTTAGTTCGTTATTATTAGTCACTCGTGCTCTCTTGGGAATGAAATGGAGATTTTGAAACATTTGTGAAGTTATTGCACTTATTTTCTGGTAAAGAATGTAGTATGTAACATGTAAAAAGCCCTTTTGATAAGTGTGCTCTCAAATGTACTATAAAAATGCAGTAGATGCTGGATGTGTTGAGTTATTACTCTGATGTATGATTTTAAAATTATATCTCCCAGAAACAACCACGTGCGATTCACGGAATGTTTGAGTGATGAATTTGTTTGATTTTGTGCTTCAAAATATAAGGGGAAAATGACTTAATTTTACAATGTAGAACTTGAAGCATGGATCTCCTAATGTGGTTTATCAAAGAAACGGTGAGATTTAGATAAGAAGTGAGAAATATGGAGAATAATGGGACATTAAGCATGTTTTGACTACTATTGCTGAACATTCCGATTTATGACTGCTTAGTGCTTGTGTACAACGGAGATTAGCTTGAGGATATTTATTGAAAAGTTAATTATTTAAAAGTCTTTTGTTGAAAAGTCTTTTAAGAAGGAAGAATGATTGATTTGGCAATTTTTTGAAACGCAAAAATTAAAAAGTTAAGAAAATTTGTTGGCTTTTCTTAAGCTTTTGCAAAAGGACAGTGAAAAAGCTTATGGTCCCTTGGTATCATTGAACAATTTTAGAAGATATCAAAATTAAATAGGAAAAATTTGACATCCCCATAATGCATAAGTTAGTGAAAGCGACCTGTATCTGCCTCGAGAACAACGCTGGAACGAGCGAGGCAACACAATTTCTGTACAGCTGCAGAAGTTAATTACGCCTTACGTCCTCCGTCTCACACCTAATGCAAAAATAAAAGAAACTGATATAAAATTTTTCGTGATTGTAATTGATTTTAAATCCAAACATTTAGGCACACGTGCTTGTGCTCTGCATTCGAAAAAATGCTTTGATTGAGTCAAGAGTTTGATCAAAAATTACATCTGAATTTCTCTCAGGGGTTATATATGAGATGAAAAATAACACTATTGAGGTCCTTTTACATCTTTATGATTTGGATTTTCACGCAGATCTAGTAATTTTTAAACGCAGCTAACTAACATTCGTCGTTTCACGATGCCTTCTTTCATTCTTAAAACATGGTCATAGCAATGCAAAAATTGTTTCAATTCATCCCTACCGCACAGCAGATACTCTGATTATGTTGAATTTACTGTAAAAGAATAATCGCTTAGTATCGATGAAGTTAATGAAAATTATGGAGTGGAAAATTTGTTCCATTTGAAGTTAAGATCTGGACGAAAATTAAAAGTCTACGGAATTAGCTACAAACATTTAAGTTACTATTTTAAGTTACGTTCGTCATTAATTTGTCAAACAATGATGAACATTTTTGATTACTTGACATGAACTAATTGATTAATTCATACACTATGAATTTTGCGCAAAAGCTGAATTGCTTGTGTCATCTAGCCAGCCTTGCCTTCCATTTGGCGCATAAACTCAACTAAAAACTGAAGAAAACAATTATACAGGGTTAAACGTAATAGAAGTAAACGAAATTTGACAAAAAATGAGATCACCGTGGGACTTGGCATTATTTTAACTATTCATCTCATATTAATGATGATCTACTTTTAGCTGAATGACAGTGGTCGTTTGATCAATTCAGATATAAGATGCATGTTGCGCAATATTTGGCTATACTCGTGTTATTTGGCAACCCTCGCTTTCCATATATTACGACGCAGACAAATCAAACAAAATACAGAAATTAGCTTCTTCTCCAAATTGTACTCATAGCTCACTTTTCCATCTGTAAAATGAGATGCATTCTTGATGCGTTTTCATGAAACGTACAAAATTTCATCCTTCAAGAATACAGACGCCCAGAGCAGAGAAGTTGCCAACAGCGCGCGCGTTGCACGCACAACGGCAGCTGTTACTGTTCAGAGGAAGTATCCCCGGAGAAACTGAGGGTTATACTCAGCTGAACTATGTTATGAAGATCCGCCTGCACAGCTTCAAATGGGACACACGCGTACACTTATCCACATTTATTCATTCGCTGTTATTTTCAGCTGTAACTAGATATTGTAGTGCCTAGCAAAAAGGGTTCATTAGTTGTCAAACAATCCAGCATGGTTGCAAAAATATCATTAGTTGTCAAACATATTAGCTTGGTTGCATTAATTGGTTAAGAACATTGCGGCCAGTAATGCGATGCAAGTTATCATATTTGCACGGGTGCTGCACGAAAGAACCAGGTGGAGTGACCGCAATTGAGCAGGCTGACGTGAAGGGTCCTACGCGCCAGGGCTGTGAGATCAGCCTTATTTCTCGTTCAAGTTATCGAATTCGGTGTTTATGGGAAACTTAGCCGAATGGGACAATTTTGGACAGAAAAAAGCCAAGCTGGCAGGCTTGCTCTTTCTGAGAAAACTCAATAAGAGCGTTATTATTGTGTGATTTTAGTTATGTATTTTTATTTTCAGAACCATAGTGGAAGAGTCGCTAGTGCAGGTTGAGGCAACATGGAATGTTTTTTTTTCTTATCTGTGTCATAAATTGAAAAATTCACATCTTTCATCCCAGGGAGAATGGACGGTCCTAAAAGGCACAGCTTGCTCAAAATTTTAAGTGATTTTCACAACATTTTTTCACTGCCTTTTGGCTATGTGGCGACGGCAAGAACATCTATAGTTGCTTAAGATGGTACATCTTAAATTTCAGTAAATATAAGATTGAAGATAAGAAAAAAATAATTACCATTGTCACTGATAACCCTGTGCAAAGAACAAACGTGTCAGACTTCACTTGGTTCCATCTTTAATGTTCTGAAAGCTCAGTTAAACTTTACATATAGATGTTTTTATGAATCTCACATTTTACACAACAAATTGGAACATTTGGAACATTTGGGACATTTGTTTAAGCAGAATTTCCACAGTGTTGCGAGTCCGGAATTTAACCCACAGCTTGGCAACGCATGGAAAGTTCCATGTATAAAATATAACTACATGCATCAACCTGTCAAATTTGTTTGTTATTTGTTGCGCTCGAGCACTTCGTTCAAGGCTCGTATTTTATCACTCTCTGAATAAAAAAACGTAGAGAGTGCGGTGCTCCTTCAGAGTTAGTCTAAGCGTAGCTGTTGTGGTCGTTTTCTGAGGCTAAGTTTGTCGCCCATGGTTGTAGAAGACGAGAAAGGAACTTGGAAAGTATGACGTCCGAAGTTTTTTTCGAGTGCTACACATATAAATGGAGTACAAGTTTTTAACGCTTAGCAATTTTTCTATACCTGATCATGTTTGGCTGTAATCCACAGGTTTTTTGTCAGAACCACTGTTTCAAGTAGAAGTAGGGCAGGGAAAATGCGAAAGGATCGAAAATGCAAGAATAAGTAATATTAGCTGTGAGGCATTTCATCTTATTTCCAAAAAGATTGAGTGTTACATAGTGGTGTAATGTTAAGCATTTGTTGACATGGACGCACAAAAACTAATTTACAATTCCTTACATGTCTACATTTTAGGTTACGATGCACAATTATTTTATTTCTATCCACTATACTTTCAACTACATCAACGGTTACCGTAAAAGCTGAAGCTCATGTGTGAATCTAAGGAGAGACTGTCCTCCAAATTAATATCATCATTAACTAACAAAGTTTCTTCTACCGGAAACACTCATCCAACTCCAAATGCGTAAGTTTGTATATACTCGTCTGTCCGAAACTGTTTTTCATTTACGAGTTTTCTACCTTTAAGAAAAAGGAAACAGCCAATCACACCATCACAACAGCGTCAATATCCTTGGGCTCAAAAATACTTTCAATTTAAGCTTCTTTATTTCTTTCTATATAGCGTGTTTGTCTTCCGATGTATTTTTTTTCGTTGGTTGCAAATATTTATAGGTCGCAAAGAAAGAAAATCCCCTTGAATATAGTCCTTCGAGCTCACGACATGGAAATTTAGCCGAACTATTCAACTCGTGTGCCAGAGTTTCGTTCAATAATATTTGTAACAACGAGATGAATAGCTTGTACTAAGAAGCGCTCAAGCCATCCCTCATTCTTTTTCATGCAATATGGTATTCGCTCAATTTTAAGGAATACATGAAACAAAAGTCAAAATTTTAATGGATTCATCCGTAATGTTTACATGCAATAAGTCGATAAAAGGTATTAAAGAGAATTTTCTTCCAGATTTATACATGATAAGTAAAATCATGAGGTTTATACAACAACAAAAGCAAGTACGAAGTCAGCAGTTATTCGTATTGCTTGTTGTGCATTAACACTAAGCAACAAACACTCTTTTAAGTATATTTCCGTGTTCCATATTTTTCAGTTTTAATTTCAGACACACAACACCCTAATACTCTTCAATGCCCGTCTGCTACTTCCAGGCCAGGCATGTTCAAACCTAAGACTTTACAACATATTTGAACACAGGCATGTTCATAACTAAGACTTTACGATATATTTGAACACAGACATGTTCATACCTAAGACTTTATAACATATTTGAACACAGACATGTTCATACCTAAGACTTTACAACATATTTGAACACAGGCATGCTCATACCTAAGACTTTACAACATATTTGAACAAAGACGTGTTCATAACTAAGACTTTAAAACATTTTTGAACATCAGGAACAATTGGGTGGCTTTGCCGTTTTCATGCAGTGCACGACCCCTGCAGCAGCAGCAACTTACCGCCGCAGCCTAGCGAGACTTTGATGAAGAGCTCGGTAGAGGAAACAACGTAGAGTCATTTCTATGGGGGAAAATACACCTCCTCTTGTTCGGCAAGCCAATAGAACAGCTTCATTTCAAACAAACTTTATGACGTCACCAGTGTGACGTGTCGTTAGGCCAATAGTGGTGCGAGATTTAGGGCTAGCAGTGTTGACAGATGCAATGTGAGCGCTGCTGTTGATTCGTTGCTGTGACGTCAGCAGTGCCACACGGTCGACGAAAAAAAGACTGGTTTGACTCAACCTTGTTTCTTCTGCCGTGATGAAGAGTGAGGGCTCCTCTACCTCATCGTCTCCCTTGCTGGAAAAGGGAGCGACACTGAAAATTAAGCTCGATTTCAATCACCTGAGAAAGTCTAAGCTAACTTATGTTCTCGTAAAGGTTTAAATGGGAATTTTAAACGCTTGCAAATAAATGAACTATACACATTTTGAAAAATATGCTGAGTTGGTTGGAAATATTTCATGGTTGAAGCTAACGTCTGATGAACAGTGTTAGGTTTATCGTTTATTTTGATTTATACTTAATGCATGCAGCAATAATATGTATTCAAAATGAATTCTAAGTGTGTTGCGATTTTAATATTCGTCAGAGAAAAAGGTTTCTCTGCTAAAGCCGAGTGGAAACGATTCAAGATTTTGAAAAATGTTCAAACTAGATATTCCACCTGCTTCTAAAACCTTGAAAGATAGACATCTATTAATTGAGTGGAAGTTCAGCGTATACAGATGCGCTCATTAGTAAACTAAATGATTGATGGAAAAAAATTCCAGATTTTTTAAATTTTCAACTCACAGCATTGTATTCACGGTATAGAGGTCAGGAGAACGTGTCACGGTGGCAAGCTCAGTTAACGAGTGTTCGATCCCGCTGTGCTTAGTAGGTGCTTTGCCTTGATAACGAGACATGAGAAGCACTGAAGCCAATATTCCGGAATGATCATCTGTCAATCTTGTCAGAAAAAGAATTGGGATGCAGTCTCTCCTGCTAAGTATAGCCTTTTTTGAGTCGTAGAACAGCTATTGGGCAGATTTTGAAGGAAAATTGCATATCATTTTATTACCAGATTTTTTCACATGTTTTTGCACTTTGTTTGAACTGTCTCTTATTTTACATTTTGCTCTTAGTTACTGTACGGTCACTACCACAGCACGATAAGTCCCAAAGTAATATCCTAGTTAGGCATAAAAATGAAGCACAAGTACGTTCACAGGAATGCGACTGCTTTAAGATTTCCTTAAAACATAATTTTAGGGTTAAATTTCACGAGAAAAGTCTGCAGGATACCTCTTTTAACTCAGGATTTTTGAAAGAAGAAGCTCAGGATATTTGAAAGAAGATCGTAGTCTAAATTAAACTAGCCTCATTTTTTCAAAAACACATGAACGGGATTTGGACTTGTGTGTTGAGGGGAAATTAAAATTGACCAATCATCAATAACGAGCTCACCTGCACTTTCTCAAGTTGTGTTATCAATGGTAACTCGTCGTCTGAAGACAGCGCTGTCACACCACTGGATAAGATTGAGTCATTTTACTTAGTTAAACTTCAACTAGTCAAAATACAATGGTTCTCATCAATTTACGATCGGAATTTGTTACTATATGAATCGAAATTAACATCATTCTTGGCGTATTTCTTATGAGATTCTAATAAAAATTCTTAGCTTTAGCTTAGAGTGGTCAAATTAACCTTTGTTCATGCCATGATGATCGAATTCCACATTTTTTTTCAATTTAACCCTAAAGACGATTCAGTCAGCATGTAGTAGCTCAGCAGGGTACAACTATAATTTGAATTCAGACATAAAAAATATAATATAATTTAAATATAATTGAACTTTAAATCGTCAAATTTGAAATTAAAATCGTCTCTGCTCCAGCGCCGGCTCGACCACATGCAGGCTCCGGTGACTCGGAGTGCAGGCTCGGCGTCAGGGACGTGCTCTTGTTGGAGTTATTAGGGATCGCCTCTGGTTCAATTCATGAGCATCCATGTCGTACACTGCGAGTCTGACTGAAGTTATGCAAGTCTGATTGAAGTTATTGCCAGTCTAATTGAAGTTATTGCGAGTGTAATTGAAGTTATTGCGAGTTTAACTGAAGTTATTGCGAGATTAATTGAAGTTATTGTGAGTTTAACTGAAGTTATTGCGAGATTAATTGAAGTTATTTCAAGTCGCATTGAAGTTATTTCAAGTCTAATTGAAGTGATTGCAAGTCTAATTGAAGTTATTGCAAGTTTAACTGAAGTTATTGCGAGAATAATTGAAGTTATTGTGAGCTTAACTGAAGTTATTGCGAGATTAATTGAAGTTATTTCAAGTCGCATTGAAGTTATTTCAAGTCTAATTGAAGTGATTGCAAGTCTAATTGAAGTTATTTCAAGTCAAATTGAAGTGATTGCAAGTCTAATTGAAGTTATTGCGAGTCTAAAGAAGGTATTCCAAGTGCACTGTGAGTCTAATTGATCTTATTACAAGTCGAATTGAAGTTATTGTGAGTCTTAGAAGTTATTGCAAGTACACGGCGAGTCCAGCTGAAATTATTGGGGATCGCTGCGGGCTAAATTCAAGAGCTTCCATTTCGAACACAGCGAGTCGTCCATGTGCGCTGTTGAGGGAATTTCAGTGAGCAGGCTGAGAAAGTTGCGTTAATTTAGCCTAGGAGATATTTAGTCGAACAAATGGCTGCAGTAATTTCTTGTACCTATTACTAGATCAGAATGAGCAATGAAAAATCAATTAATGGAAATATCAATTAATGTTGTGGTGAAGAGTGTTTTATTGCTATGATAAGCTTATTTTGCTGCGGTGTGTTCAGTGCAGACGGTCCTAGTAAATCCAGTTGTAGAAATCGAAATGTACTACAAAATATTTTTGATAAAAACCTATTGCTTAGAAAATTTCATTGTTTGTCACTTCAGTAAATTGTAAAAAAAACGAATACACTGCATTGCGCAAAAACGACATCAAACCAATGTTGAGGAGTAATGACACAAATTATAAGAGTTTTTTTCTCCATCTTTTACTAAGCACAATAAATTTGCATGACACTTACCGTTCTCGTTATTCCCTAATCCTTCACTCGAACATATTGCTATGTATTTTCTCAGTAGCGTTTCATATTTCAAACGTCCATTGCCCTCAAGCTTGCAGCATTTTTACCTCCTATGTCAGAGCTCTGATGACCCTCAAGATAAACTCATTTGTGTAAATTCAAGTATGACGCTCCTGCGATTCGCTGTGCAGGTTAGCGCGGGTGACAGCTGGCCAAGTCTTTGCTGGTCATTTGCGTATTGCTCTAAGACTGGCTTTTTAAGATTGCTCTGAGACTTGTATTGGTTGTAAGACTTGTATTACTTGTATTGCTCTAAGACTTGCTTTTTAAGATTGCTCTAAGACTTGTATTGGTTGTAAGACTTGTATTACTTGTATTGCTCTAAGACTTGCTTTTTAAGAACAACTACATTTTTGTCAATTTGTTGAGATGGTGTAGCTTACATATCAGTTGTGAAAGTTCCGAATCCTGGAAGGCGAAATCCAGAGGAGCAGAAATTACTGCGCTCTTAGCGTACCGAAATCTATAAGAAAGTGTTGTCTTAAAAACCTGATTGAACTGGATTAATTTTTTGTACCAAAAATGGCGGGTAAACTACAGTTATGATGAAGCAATTCTCTAAAACTGATGAATTACAAGCCGATGTTTCAAGTTATAATGAAAGATGGTTAACTTAAGGCAAAACTAGTCAAAATCATATACAGCCGTTACTTAGTTTCTTCATGTGTTGAAATAATTTAATAAAAATACGATACTGTACGTCTAATAATAAAAAAGCCGTGAACCAACAATATCACATAGCAGACTTTAAGGTTCACTTTGAAGAGAGCAGTGTAAACAAAACCACGTTTTTTCACTTGGTTGCGTAAAAAATTTTTCAAAAGTTGTTTGTAAGGGCTGATATTTCATCATATTTTTTTGTATCGTTCAAGGCTTGAAGTGACGGAAGCTCTCATGAATCCTCGAGTGTTGAAAGAGGCTCTCAGTGGGATCAAAGCATTCGTAAGGACATCAGTTCATACTGCATGCTTTCTAAAAGTTACTTAGGAAATAAGACTACCTAAATTTAGTTAACTCTGCTACTGACTAAGTTAGATTGGGCCTTTGGAAAGTTTCCGCAGGATTTTGTACACTGCTTTTCAATTTTGTTCACTTAATGCAGCTCAAGTTGTTATTCCGACGCACCATCATGAACAGTTTCATGAGAAACATATAAGTCATTGTTAAAACGATTCCAGTCGTTGGAAGAAGAAAGAAACAAGTAAGTAGTAACGCAATAGCAAGTAGACAAATTTAATTGTCTGGAAATTGTTTCCACTACATGTAAGTTCAAGCAGCTCCCCGCGGTATCTCCAGTCTTCTTGATTCCTTTACTCCTAACGAAGCAGTCCCGAGAAGCGAAATTATTTCATCACTGAGACATTCCAAGAAGTAGTTACGACGGTCATTGCATCATTCCCAACCAACACCAAAAGGCGCCATTTCCGCCGCAAAGACGCGACCGGGGAAACGGAGTTCAGCGCTGCTCAAGTTGTGGCCATGAGTTTTGGGTCAAAAATTGAATAGACTCAAGAATCAATGCAGAATTTCTTGAGACGTTCTGCATTTATAACTCTGAGGGATCTTTTCTCCTGCAACTGAGAGCGAGAATGTTGAAACGAAAACTATCACGATTCTCAACTAAAGGGAATTTTATGCTACACCGTGATAGAAATATGATCTAAAATGCTTTTTTCCTTAACTGAAAATGACTTGCACTACTTTTAAATACAAATCAAAGAAAAAGTTGTCAAAGCGAAATAGGGAGTAAGAGTTGTTCAATAAAAAAAACGTTGTTTAGGATTAACTTTATAGATGAAAAGTGAAAACAACTGATAAACACAATATTCTAGAATAACGAGAAATGAGAAAGACGAAAGACATGTCATCACTCAAAATTGTGTACTTGATAAGGCTGGTTTTGATCATAATTCTGAGTTTGATATTTTTGATGTGTATTAGTATTTTTTTACTTGAGGACCGAAGACGTTTTTGCGCAAAAGAGCGTTCTTTTAGCTGCGTTTGGTTTTATGCGTGTTTGTATACCCCGTTCGCTTGTTTTGAATTATACGGCAACCTAACAAGCCCTCATAATTTTTCTCACGCCTAATCAACACAGCAGATTTTTCCCACTTCAACTGCCTTTCCATGAGGTCAATAAATTTTCCGTATTAACAGAAGCTGCTCTCTTCTTTTCGAGCGTTCGCTGGGACTTGCTTGCTGCCATTTTTGGCGAGCATTACCATGCATTCTCATGCGTCTGCACATGATAACTTCCGAGTCTCAGCTCCATGAAGCACAAGCAGCAGCGCAGTTGCGCGACGAACCTCGTCTCGCTGGGAATCATAAAAGCCCAGTGCGATGCCACTTAGCCACATCAGTGACGCTTCTCATGCAACATTCATGCCGCCCTGCGGTAGCGAGAGCATCTCGATGGAGCGGTGTTTACCAAGTCATATCCTTCGTTCTCCGTGAAGCGTACGCTAGCGCTCTTTATCTCAAATCCAAAAAAATTGATAAAATTGTCTTTGGTGACAAACAGCGTAGTCAGTGCCGGCGTATCTCTATCTAGCAGGGGGATAAATTAGGATAACACTCAACTATTTTTCATCCATATTTCACTCTTAAAAAGCTCAGTGCTGACTTTACATAGGTTCGTGGATGGATACTATTTCCCACAGAAAGATTTTCTTGCTAAATCTGCTTGATAGAAATCTAGGCTTGCAACTGCTATCTTCATCTGGTAGTAATTACTAATCAACGAACATTGATCTCTAAATCCTCAATCAGTTCGTGCATTAGCTCTTACTGCATAATTTTAACGGTTCAGCTGCTTGGACGCTCCCCTTACGTTATCTTTCCGTAAGCAAATTTTTTCTTCCATGAATGTTTTTTTCACTTTTAATGGTGTGTTTTTTTTCACATTATGCTTAACGAAACTTGTGTATTCGTACGGTTAAAAATGTCAGCAACATTTACATTCCCTGAGGGCGGCAGATCCCACATTAAAGCAACCGTGTTGAAAATTTTGCGTCACGCGTTAATTATTGAGGTGCAGGTACGAAATTTTGCATTTCAAAGAACAAGTGAGTCGTTTGAAATCATTACTCGACAGAGTGCGTAAATTATTTCATGAGTTAGTTGTTACATAATAAGTTGTTGCATAAGTTTACAATAGTTGTTTGACTGAGTTGCTCCTGTCAACTTCTCATTCGTATTCAATTCTAATATCCTGATTCATTCAAAAGTCGTTTCCTGCACCCGTACAATAGAAATAAACTCTAAGCTCTTTGTGAGACTTTTATCTTTCTGTTATGTTGTTGATTTACTCTAAACATATTTCATACAT
This sequence comes from Platorchestia sp. MABIK, assembly GCA_014220935.1. NCBI lineage: Eukaryota > Metazoa > Arthropoda > Malacostraca > Amphipoda > Talitridae > Platorchestia > Platorchestia sp. MABIK. The sequence goes on along the minus strand of JACJUY010000473.1, from coordinate 182,608 downwards.
GTTGAATTCTTGAAGAGTAATTAATTCTCAATATTCTAAACACCCAAATTTCTATTCCAGAACGTTGAACATCATTTTTCATGACGAACTTCTAGAAACCTCACCATTTAGAGACGTAGGTTCTTTTTTTTAATCGGAATGGTGAGGCTTCTAAAAATTTATCTTAGGTTCCATGTTATGCTGCACGTTCTTCGCCATTAATGTTATTTCTTCGAGGGTTGATGGGGCTGATTAATTAAAGTGCGTCATCGTTTCTTTGAATGCTTCTTTTCTTTAAATGAAATTCGAAATTCTAAATTTTTAGCTGTAGTTCGTGAATTTTCGTCTCTATAGTCACGCCGCGTAAATTTATCAGATGCTTTAGAATAGTGTGCGATAGCTTGCTTAATTAATGAATGCTTCTGCAAGAAATAGAAAGAAAGGCAAATAACTCGATGAAAATTTAGTTTCAAGGGTGGTTGTATTCCACGTGGAAGTTTTTTGTCAGAGTTATAACAGTCATGATATTTAGATTTTAAAACGATCACTGAAAAAGCATCCAGTACAGATAACGAAGAGTTACGATTATTTTACAGCTATGAAGAGTTAAAAGTATTCTGAAGCGTTTATCGTTAACAAAAATGATCCTTCACATGGGATGTTCATTTAAATCTCCCGTTTGAAACAGTTTGGAATCGATCAAGTTAATCTGAACTCCAATAAAAGTAGAGCTCAGTTGCGCACGACTGCCTAGCGTTAGGTCGATGCAGACAAGTTCAAAGGCTGCATTGTAAATTGACCAGGAACACACGGTCAGAGCGAGGGGGATGAGAGCCATTGTTGTTTGCATGCTGGGCTCTCAGGTCAGGACTTGGGGCCGCACTTGATAAGGCCAGGCCTGCTCAGATCAGAGACTTGCAGGACGGAGTTTTGCCGCTCATTTGCTCGAAATTTCAGCAGGGCACATGATAAGGATTAATTTAACGTGTCTATTCCGGGGACTAAATTTCAGTTAGACACACTTCCTTCATGATTAGGGTTAATTTAACATGTCTATCCCCGGGAACTTATCTTGAGCTGATCATTTCAGTTAGTGAGGATTATCTCTGTCAAGACGGATTCGAGATTTTTTATACTTAGTCCCGTGTAATTTCATTTAACGGATGATTTTTCCAAACATATGTACCAGCCGTAAAAATTATAATGCTGCTTTTTATCATTAGTGTGCCTGCACTTTTTCATAAGTTTTGGACAGATTTTCGTGCTGCAATTCTTTCGATCTTTTTTACGCAGAATTCAAGACTGTTCTTTATTTCATCCCACCGCATGCTTCACTTACCCCGTCCGCACATAAACCTGTTTCCAGCTTGCTTCCTATTTTGCGTCATTCGAGCTGCGAGCTTTGGCTTGTATTTGAAATTAGGACAAATGCAATGGTCCTTTCGGTGTGCCAGGCAAGCAGAGCTTTGCACAAGGAAAGGCATCCAGAGTTTCCTAAATTAACAGCGTCCAGGCATCCGTTTTCTGCTAGTTTGTTTGAAATGCGCGGCAGAAAATTTGTTGAAAAAGTAATCTCAAGTTTTTTCTGTTCATGTAAACTGTCGTCATAAATGCATAATAAGCAGAATAATTTATTCGAGCCCTACATCATATCACGCCTAGTTGAACACCAGCGGACGATCTACAGCTGTTTGACGTCTTAAAAGTAAATTTTTGGCAAATGTTCTAGCTCCACTATGCGACAAAGAGCTTAACTGCAACACAATTCTCCACTTAGCTTGCGCCACCCACTTCATTTCAAAGTTACGCGCTCCGCTGAACTCGGTGGGCGTGTCAAAAAATCTGCGGCTTAGTGCCACCACGTTTCCCGTGCATGTTGTTTCTTGCAGTCAGGCTCACGAAAGAGGCTATAATCTGAGCTCTGAGTTCCATAAAGTGGAGTTGGTCAGTGAAGGCGCGATTTCTTTGTTATTTGCGGAAGGCTTGGGCTCCAAAAAAGTTAGGGAGGTGCAGTTGGTGAGTGAGGGCGTGATTTCTGTTATTTACGGAAAGCTGGTTATAATTTGTGTTTCTTCTCAGACATGGTGACTTAATATGTAGGGTATCAAATCAAGAACCTATGAAATGAGTGTAAAATTTTGCAGCGTATTATAGGCAACTGTCACTTTCGATTTACTAATAAGTGATAGATGCGCATTCTTTCTTACGACTGCGCATCCAAATAATTGTTTTACGCTAATTGGAAATTGTTACACGATAGCGTTGTGTTTTTGATTTAAAGTCAAGTCAAATCTCTTAATGAAAATCATTATTTATTTTTATATTTAAAAACATTTTAGTTTCTGCATTAATGTTTGCGGTATTTAAAACTAGGTTTTTTGTTTTTAGACATTCATTTGAAAATAGTATTTTTAGTTTTTTAACATAACTCACCGAAATTTTTAATGACCGAACCAGAAGAGCAGAAAAATAGAAGTGACATTGAGGTGTTTAAAGGTGGCGCTTAAAAAATTTTCGAAAGTGTTTGTTTCCTTTTTATCATTGGAAAATATAATTATTTTTTATAACCTTTCTCAACGTCCGCCGGATTTCACAGCAGCAGCAGCCAGCTAAGGGACCACGGCAGTCGTCATCGAGCTCGATGTTTCCAGACGTCGGTGATGCTTAACGCTTGGGGTAGAACTGACGCAATCAGTGCACAAAACCTGATTCCCATGATTGGAAATAGTGTCCACTATTTAAAGACTAAGACTGCACACAGGCTTCGAAAGACAGAATAATTTCTGATGAGTGACAATTTCACTACACCTAACCGACAGATAATGCATGCGGATAAAATGAAATCAATGATTACATGAAGTGGTCTGTGAGCAATCACTGATAACAAATCCTGAAATTCTCCTACGAATAATATACAAGCTAGACTTCAAGTTTCCATATCAAATTAAATTTATAATGTCAAGGCTTATTTTGCCTCAAAAAATGTGTTTATCAAAAGAGAGGTGAATTAAATTGACTTGTACATATGACTCGGTCGCATGGTTGCATGGACGCTTGGTTGCATGTACAGCGCAACTACGCAACTATGCGGTCGAAGGTTGCGCTGCACTTCGGCAAGAAACATGGGGCGAACATAGCACATGACACGAAGTTTATTATAATTAAAAAGCAGTCTCAGTTTCACTGGGGCAAAACTCACGAACAATGAGAAACAGGTACTGAACTTCTTTCCTTAATATGGGACTCAAATGCAATATTGTATTGATAAAAATGGCTGGCGGACAAAATATGTTCATTTTTCTCACGTATGGAAACATAATTATGGCGTTCTCACACATCAAATACGTGTCTTCATTATTTCTTGCTAACAGCTTTCAATTCTATCCAGACAAACTGTATTTCTGTAGTCTCACTCGATTCTTCCTCCAGTATTTTGATTAACCTCTGACACAACGTTTTCTCATCCCATCTTTTCAGCAGTATATCTTCAAACTTTCCGTTCTCCTCTCATCATGACAACCTTCGTTGAATACTCCTCTCTTTCCCCACTCTCGCCAGCTGTCCTGCATCTCACGTTCTCAGTTATTGTTTTGCCAAGTGCTGTCTTTCAAATTACATCCTATCAATACATGTAATTCAGTCTCGTATATTACTAAATTTGATATAATTTTCCTCTGTCATACTTTATTTTTTTTGGTAAATAAATAAAAGACATGTAGTTATTCATGGATACTATCCATTAAACTCTGCCAGTACCAACATATGCAAAACCTCCAGTTTCTACAACCATTGCTTCTATGTCATGCCTCATTTTTAAAACTTATTCAAGCAATTTATCCTCTTATGTCGAGCATCTTCAAGTTCATACATTCTGAGGGCAGCACATCGTCTGGTCCTCTTTAAATTTCTTTTTTACGCTCCTTAGTTTTTTGAAAAATTTTGAATTCTTTTCCTCGCTCTGACAACACCAGCAATTGGCCAGCGCAGTAAAACTGCTCACTCTTACACACGCTTTCTCATTTCACGTGGCAGCAGAGCAATCATCATTAATGAGGGGGTTAGATTACAATGGAAACACAGCAGGCTAAATCATCGCAATTGAAAGCTGAAGGATGTCATATTAAAACAACGCAACCAAAAATGAAAGTAACTTTTCAGCCTGATTATTTTAAACTTTTGGTTGCCAAAAATATGGATTTCAGGGTCAATTGAGCAAGATTTTTGTTTTTAATGCGAGTTCAATAGCGCTTTCCCTGTGTACACTGATTGCTTCATTGCTAAGTTCGTAATTTTTTACGCTGTTTATTTTTCTAACTGAAAACTTGCTGCAGATGCCATAAAATGATGCAACAAATCACTTGATGAGAGAAAATTTCTAATTGAAAACAACTAAAAACAAACCTGAAACTAATTTTCCATTGGTGACAACAGATTCATGGAAGTTGTGAAAGAATTGAGACAAATCGAAATTCCAGCGTTTAATAACACCAGATTCATGGAAGTTGTGAAAGAATTGAGGTAAATCGAGATTCCAGTGTTTAATGACACCAGATTCATGGAAGTTGTGAAAGAATTGAGACAAATCGAAATTCCAGCGTTTAATGACACCAGATTCATGGAAGTTGTGAAAGAATTGAGACAAATCGAAATTCCAGTGTTTAATGACACCAGATTCATGGAAGTTGTGAAAGAATTGAGACAAATCGAAATTCCAGCGTTTAATGACACCAGATTCATGGAAGTTGTGAAAGAATTGAGACAAATCGAGATTCCAGTGTTTAATGACACCAGATTCATGGAAGTTGTGAAAGAATTGAGACAAATCGAAATTCCAGCGTTTAATGACACCAGATTCATGGAAGTTGTGAAAGAATTGAGACAAATCGAGATTCCAGCGTTTAATAACACCAGATTCATGGAAGTTGTGAAAGAATTGAGGTAAATCGAGATTCCAGCATAAAGCAGTGAGTGAAGTGGGAGTCTGTAATGAGCGGTTTGTGTGCAGCAGCAGCAGCAGCAGCTGTGGATGGTGCTCACCGCTTCAAGCAGAGAGTGCGGGCAGGGCAGAACAAAAGTGTCAGGACGAAGAAAAGAATGCAAGCCGCAGCACTAAAAAAAGCTACGGCCGCAAACGTGGCTGCGAGAGGCCGCGACGGGGCCTACGAGGGTTGCATATTCATGTTCCGTCGCCTTTATGTGCTGCCAAGTTTGCGTAAAGTCTCTGCCAATCTAAACTTCCATTTCACGAAGCTGAGAATTCCCTATGTGATTTAACTCACAAAAGTTAAGCGAATACTTGCTGCGTTCACCGCAATTTTCAACAATGAAGAACGTAATCATTTTTCAGCTTAGAAATTCACAATTGACAGGGTAAAACAACAAATTAAAACTGCAGTGAGGGCAGGCGCAGTGTTACTAAAGTGTAATTAAATTCACTGTGCCTTTAATATTAGAAAAAATTGTGATAATTGTGATTCTTAGGCTGTGATAAAGAGAGCAATGTTATGTATTCAATGAAATACGAAATTAAAAACTGAGCTGTCATTATTGTTTCATTTGTATGCATATTTATGTATGCAATTATCATTTTTGTGTTGTTCATGTACGTGTTATTTATCTAAAATTTTTTATGTATATATTTTTGAATTAGTAATGTACATACATTGCTATTTACGTACACATTTTACAGTTGTTATTAGCAGTTGAATTTTAATGCTAAAGTTACTGGGCCACTCAAGTTTTTCTGTGCAGATTCATTATTCGCTGTTGATAAACTTAAGAAAATACGCGTGTTTCGAACGTTTATTCATTATCAATTATTATTGAAATATCTTGATACAGATACTAACTTGAAATAAGCTTATGGAGGAAATGCAAGAACACTTTTGCTTACGAAGAAAAGGTTGAGTTTGATTGATAAGAAATAATATTTCAATTCATCACCTCAACAGCAGTTGCGTCTGTTCTAGTACAAAAAATAACTCTAGAACCAATCACATCACCGGCAGTTACATCTGTCCCAACTCAGGAGAAAATATTGCAGTATTTCAATCCATCACCCCACCACAGTGATGTTAGTTGATTAAGAAGTTATATCTTCTTACTTCAAGTTTGTTCCAAAACAACTTTTTCAAAAGTGAACATGAATGGTTTCACCTCGAAGTATTTATTAAGCATAATTATGTTCAGCATTAAATCTTTTGGAAGCAGCGTGTGGGACGTAAGAATTTAAATGTGGCAGATTTAAAGTTAGGCAAATGTTATCAGTAATGGATTGTAAAATGTTAATTTCTGTGCTCCAAATAATTTTTCAGAGGCATGTTTAATGTCTTATTTTGATTATATGAATTGCTGGAGATAATTTTTCATTGGATTAATTCTTTATTACATTAACCCCATCGCAGTTGAATGTTTGTTTCTATTTTGTAACCTACCACTTTAGAATTACTAGAAGTGTCAAATTACGCATTTACTAAACGTAAATTACTGATAGAGAAACGGAAGTCTCAATATACATCATAAAAACTTTCCAGGGAAACAGTCGCGAATAAGTAGCACAACCCATTAGCCAATCAAAACAATCGCAAATAACCAACACAACTCATCAGTCAATCATGACAATCGCAAATAAGCATCACAACCCATTAGCCAATCACAAACTATTGAGAAATAAATAAATCCGATAAGCCATGAACCCCCTGCGAAAAAAAAAACAAATTTTACTCTAAATCCAAAACATGGGATGCAAACTGTTACGAAGGAAGCAATGTTTCGCGCCCCATCTCAATGTTTCAAGGGGTTGATGTATGCGTGAACTTATTTCAATCCCAGTAAGTGGTAATACCGATTTACAGGTGAGTTGTTCGCTCGTATTAAGGCGATACGAAAGAGAAAATGCTCTTCCCGACCCTCTAGAAGATTTCCTCTCGTGACTTTGAGCCCTCGAAGCACGCAGGGCGTGAATTGTGCCCTCCTCAGGCAGGGGTTCATTTGGGCATCTTTCCCCCAGTAACCGCCGCGTGAAGTGCCGTGGCGGGCCGGTGTGACGCGCTTGTGAGTTGGATATCTTCGACGGCCTTCGCAGGTGTGTGTGGGCGTTGTCGTAGTATGCACTCTCACTCGTGGCTGGTGTGGTGAGGGCAGGTGTGTTGGTAGTGGGTGTGTTGGGAGGGAAAATGCTGGTGGCAGGTTTTGTGATTGCCGGTGTGGTGAGGGCAGGTGTGGTAATGGCAGGTGTGGTGATGGCAGGTGTGGTGATGGCGGGTGTGGTAATGGCAGGTGTGGTAATGGCAGGTGTGGTAATGGCAGGTGTGAGGTGGCAGGCGTGCTAGTGATAGGCTTCGAGGATTTGTTCTGACCAGCGAAATATAAAACCCGGTTAGAGACTGCATGATGGTCTTTTGAACATGTCTTAGTTTGCATGTGGCCTTTCTAAAAATGTTAGAATCGCCAAAATACTTTAATTAAATTGAGATCAGGAATATGAGCAAGATTGGGTATCCCCATACTGTAGTGTGTAATATGCTGAGATGAAAAATTGATAGCTTATATCAAAACCGTCGTGCCGTGTTTCCAGCTTCTTTGAAATGAGTCATTTTGTGTGCCTGAAACTAGCCTAAAATTTAATGGAACAATTTAAAAGAACATTGAAGATCATCAATGAACACTACCCAAAATTAGATACAGTAGTTTATTATCATTAAAGGAAGAAGAGAAGAAAAAACAGGTTATTTACGATAAAGATGATACAAGAACCATCATTGGTTTTTAAAATGCCTAAACATTAAGACCTTAGCTGATATACACACACGGGTATCGTAAAACCCATGTCAATGATCGAAGCAAATGATTAAGAGAAATGCAAGAAAAAATGTATTTCCTTTGTAGTTGTTAAAACCTCCTTTCTCCTTCGAAAAGAACAAAGAGAAAAATAGTACATTTTCATGGTTGAAAGCATTCTTATTCAACATATGGGGAGAATTTCAACAAGGGAAGGATGTTAGCTTGAAGACGCAGGTGTCAGGTGTGTGGTGTGCTGGTGGTGTGTTCTCCCGCACCAACACACCCGTCACATCAGGTTGTGTTCTTCCGCACCAATACACCCGTCCCATCGGGTTGTGTTCTCCCGCACCAACACACCCGTCACATCGGGTTATGTTCTTCCACACCAATACACCCGTCCCCTCGGGTTGTGTTCTCCCGCACCAACACACCCGTCACATCGGGGTGTGTTCTCCCGCACCAACACACCCGTCACATCGGGTTGTGTTCTTCCGCACCAATACACCCGTCCCATCGGGTTGTATTCTCCCGCACCAACACACCCGTCACATCGGGATGTGTTCTCCCGCACCAACACACCCGTCACATCGGGTTGTGTTTTTCCGCACCAATACACCCGTCCCATCGGGTTGTGTTCTCCCGCACCAACACACCCGTCACATCGGGGTGTGTTCTTCCGCACCAACACACCCGTCCCATCGGGTTGTGTTCTCCCGCACCAACACACCCGTCACATCGGGTTGTGTTCTTCCACACCAATACACCCGTCCCATCGGGTTGTGTTCTCCCGCACCAACACACCCGTCACATCGGGGTGTGTTCTCCCGCACCAACACACCCGTCACATCGGGGTGTGTTCTCCCGCACCAACACACCCGTCCCATCGGGTTGTGTTCTCCCGGACCAACACACCCGTCACATCGGGGTGTGTTCTCCCGCACCAACACACCCGTCACATCGGGGTGTTCTCCCGCACCAACACACAATCACAAGTCCACTTCACCACTTCAGAAATGACGCCAATAGCGCTGAACACTCAGTGAGTTAGACCGATTGCAAAATTTTATCTCGATGCAACTAAAGTAATTTAAAATTACCTGAAAGTATTTTAATTACCAATCAAAAAACCTACGCTCGATAGTCGAGAGACGTTGGCACTTTCCACAAATTTAAGTTAGGTTTCTGGTTTTGTTTTCTAATGCAATCTGTTTATTCTAGTCAGAATTTGTGTCCGCTATTTATCATCGGGCACACTCTCTCCAACGTCAATGCTATTTTAAATTGTAATATTGTTTGTTCCTATGTGTGACCTATTATTATGCTTTCGTTCCATTCAAATTTCACTGTGCGCTTCCCTGTTCATATAACACTGTGCGATAAATACTCTATCTTCTTTTTTCCACTGCTGATAAGCATGGTAGTGTTTAAAAACTCTAGAGATGATTTTTTTTAAGAAGACGTCTAAACTAGTACGGTAGACATCTAAACTTGTAGGTTCTTTCTTGGTCTAATGTGTGGGTTTTAATTGAACTACGTTTCCCGAAGCACAAACCCATTTGGTAAAATAGACTCCAGATTATGCGTAGATCAGTAAAATTACTTACTGTTTATTGTATAGTCAGCAAAAAACCTTCAGATATCGTTAGAGTGAGCAAAATAGCCTTCAGATATCGTTAGAGTGAGTGAAATAGAGTTAAATTTACTCCAAAGCTCAGAGATGCTCAGTAAGCTGTACTCCAACACTTCAGTTCGTATGTTAATGTGTGTTATTACTCAAGCTTTGAATAAGGTATTTATGTGTAGTTTTTGAAGCCTGATGTAAACAGTTGAAATACCCGAGCGTCTAGTCAATGTGAAAATCTCTAACCATCAATTTTTCAAGATCTCAATATTAAAGGGAAAGAGCATTTCGCTGTTGTTGACATTTGGTTTCAATCACTTTTAAAAAGTAAGATTTGAAATATATGAAGAATGCATTGTGAAGACCGCAACTCGAAAATTTGTATGCGCACACAGGTGTACTCACACAGGTTCATAATGTCATACAATATCACGCTGCAGCGACACAATATCACGCTGCAGCGACACAATACCATACAATTTCACGCTGCAGCGACACAATACCACACAATATCACGCTGCAGCGACACAATACCACACAATATCACGCTGCAGCGACACAATATCACACAATATCACGCGGCAGCGACGCAATACCACACAATTTCACGCTGCAGCGACACAATACCACACAATATCACGCTGCAGCGACACAATACCACACAATATCACGCAACAGCGACACAATATCACACAATATCATGCTGTAGCGACACAATATCACACAATATCACGCTGCAGCGACACAATACCACACAATATCACGCTGCAGCGACACAATACCACACAATTTCACGCTGCAGCGACACAATACCACACAATTTCACGCTGCAGCGACACAATACCACACAATATCACGCTGCAGCGACACAATACCACACAATATCACGCTGCAGCGACACAATATCACACAATATCACGCTACAGCGACACAATACCACACAATTTCACGCTGCAGCGACACAACACCACTCAATTTCATGCTGCAGCGACACAATACCACACAATATCACGCTGCAGCGACACAATACCACACAATATCACGCAGCAGCGACACAATATCACACAATCTCACGCTGCAGCGACACAATACCACACAATCTCACGCTGCAGGGACACAATACCACACAATATCACGCTGCAGGGACACAATACCACACAATATCACGCTGCAGGGACACAATACCACACAATATCACCGCCGAGCCGCATCCTACCCTCAGCAGCACTGAACAAATACCCACGGCCATATTGCTGGCATTAATTTTACACCGTACATTTGTTAAGGCACTCTGGGGCAGCAGCCAGAGAATGTTCGATATTCGCGGCATCCGTTGCGTGAGGGGCGCTCTAAAATATTCTCGAATTTGTTGCCTTTTAGTGGCAAATTGCCTCGTAACATCCGACGGAAATATTCGAGTTCGTTAAGAGGGAATGTTGGCAGGAAATTAACACTAGCACGTAGTGTACTCCAGAGAGCAGCAATACCAGACTCTACATTGTTGAAGTTCCGCGCACTCTATTTGCCCCGTGGGGCTCTTCCTGAGGATTTTTCAGCTTATTTTCCACGGCCTTAGTTTGCTGCCGGATTTGTTTTCGCGTGGCAGCTGCATTTGGAATGCCCCAACTCTGAAAATACTAGAAATTTTGAGTGCATTGCTACCACCAACTCGCTCGTAGCTGTGCTACGGAGGAGAAGTTCTTTATTAATGTTAATTATATTCCAAGAGTCTCGTAAGTGCTTCCTTGTGATGGCTGTCGGTGCAGTCTTCACAACAACACTTGAGCGGTGAGGCTCATTGTCACTCACGCTTTGTGGCTGCAGCTGCTTCAAATCAGGGAATCCAACGGGGTAATAAATAAATATTTTCAGCACCTTTTCCAACAGACTTGCAGATTTGCCTCCGAGTTGGAGCGAAATTAACGTCAAATTATTAAATGGTCTTGAATCAAGGGCTACGAGGATGGTTACTTTTAGAGTGACAGTGAAACGCCGCAGGCTGAATTTTAGAATGTATGTTGCGTTACCTGACTGGTGTAGCGTCCATGCATATTTTTTAGGTCCACGATATTCTCCATTTACTGCTAGAAGCCCCTAAATGCAGACAGGAGGCTAGTGGTTCATTTTTGAAGAATCTATGTGCATGCGCTGGGTCTGATTGTGAAACTCATCTATACGCAGTTGCGTTTTTAAATTTCTCTGAAATTTATAAGTTAGATTAGATCAGCATTATGAAGTATCATTGATAATTTTGTGCAATTCTAAATGACTACCTGCTTTGTAGAGCGTTTGCCAGCATAAATTTTCCTCTAACTGCTTCGACTTGGAGGTTGCAGTGACAATATATTTGTTGGCACCGAACTCGGAATAGCATCAACTTGATGAGGTCGATGTACAGATATGTAACTGCAATGATCATCTCTGTAGTATATGTTTCATCAGATAATACTAGCACCACCAGTTACTGTGTGAAGCGTATCATCTTTTCTGTTATTATAGCATACTTCTTAATTCCGAGTGTTTTATGATCACTTACTACTGCTCATCTACAGCTGCGGGATCCTGTTCCGTAGCTTCCACATCTTCTCAGTTTCAAACGTCATCAAAAAAAGTTCTCTGATGTCTCCCGAGCGACATTTCCATTTGAAAACATCAAGGCGCGTTCCGGACTTCTTAACACTCCAATGAAACAAACTTTTCGGGGCAAGTGCGACATTACGGCGAAAAGGATCTTTGTAATGCTTGTTGGTTTTTTAAAAATTATGGGATAGAACTTCAGGGTAGCTCACATTACTACGCTTTTTCCTTAAGTTAACTTTGCTGTGAAGCTTAAGCAACTCAAATACATTATAACAATTTTCGAGCGTTACTTTTGGAGTTAACTCGACACCTGATCCGTCCCAGCCACGTGGCGACGACTGAAGTGCAGCCTGTGCATCAAATACGCTGCCGTACTTGGCAAAAGGGGCTATTTTATTACTCTTCCTCGACGATAAATTGATTCCCACTTCCAGAAGCAGGTTAAGAAGAAGCAAATTTCATCGATGAAAGTAAAATCCCGCTCTTGAAAAGGAGGAACTTTTCGTGAATGGTGATTTGAAGCTCGCGAAGACTTTAAATCAAAAGCGAGAACTTGACACGAAAAGACAAATTAACTTGTAGGCCAAAGGAGACAAAGAACTCACTCTTTGGTTCACTGACATTCCATTCAATAACAGAAATTTTTACTCCCGGGTGATAACTGGATATTTTCAATTTCCGGAAAAAATGTGGCGAATTCATCAGAAAGATTAAGAGTGCATTTCATGGCGAAAATTCGTAAAGTTTGAACTTTAATATTCACCAGGACTCTTTGAAAAAATTGTTCTTTGTTCTTAAAGCAATTTAGCTCACAATGAATACCAGATTCAATCTGCCTACTCACCACATTATTCATGAAAAAGTTCTATAAATAGCCACTGTACACAGCCGCTCGTGAATAAAAAGTCTGAGCTTGACGCAAGCTGAAGCAGATTCCGTTGTTGGCTCGGGAAGTTTAGAAATTTGTCTGCATCGAAACCGAAACAAAAACATCAAATTTTCAAATTTTCAGGGAAAAAATCACTATCTAGAAAATTTGGTGCGGGATCTTCAATTGATATCTATTATTTCATGAAAATTTTGATTGGATTTATTACTTTCCGTAAAGTCCCTCGTCAACTGAGCTATAATCTAACCGTCATCCTGAGTTCCTAAATTATTCGGTTTATGTTCAGCAATGGTGTGAACGGTGAACAAATTCGCTTATGTCAATACAGCACGGATAATTTACTAGCGCTTAGAAAAATTTTGCAAAATCTTTTTTCACTAAGGACTACGCAAAAACAACTCGGATGACTAGCTCGATCTGCAGTATTTTGTAATATTATTCAAGCCAGTTTAAGGGTGCTTTTCCTCCTCCGTAACTGCAAGGCTTTGCTTGCTGGAAACTCGGTGGCCAACATAAATTTTCGCTAACTTAACTGACGCAGGTCGAGTACTAAATTAGCTAAATGTTGCTCATTTTTTTCGTGGAAGTTTACTGTTTTTTGCGACAGCTGTTTTTCTGAGCTCAACATAATCTGTTAAATTGCTCACAAAATCCTCTCTTTCAGAATGTTTACTCGCATTGAAGTAATCCATTCATGTGAGACCCTCCGTTTGGCGCACCTGAGAAACTGCGAGCACGAATTAGGCTCGGGTTTGCTTGCAATTTGCAGCCTGAGAAGATTGTATGTGCAGCACTTGGGGACCTTGGAATACAAGCCTTTTGTCTCACGTTACACAGACGAAATTGTGTCGGGCACACAATAGCAGCGTGTGCAGGCGAAGTATCCTTGAGGACCGTAACGAGTACAAGCAAAGCTGTTTCTGCTGCTGAAACGAGGGAAAGGCTCCAGTGAGGGATGGGTGCTGCCGAGGGGCGAGAGAGGAAGTGCTTCCATGTAGACAGCGAGGATGTTGAATGCGAGTGGTACGAGCGTGGAGAGGTACAAGGCCCGGATTTTCGTACAATTTACGTCGTCGTTGTGGAATCGCTGGTATCATAAATTCTCCAGCGTCAATTTGGCTGCAAAACGTAGATAAACCGGCCAAGAAAACCTCACAGGGCCACCAATGCTTCCAAAAAGATGTAGATTATTTGGAAATCGGGCTATATAGCGACGAGATGGCTATAGTGACACAGGTTTAATCTGTCTCCAAACAAGTGATGCTGATTTTTCTTCGTTTAGTTCCATTGATAAGATGATGTCGTTACCCAGACTTCGAATAACGTGAAAACTTTGGGAATTCCAGCTGAGCGAAGAAATCAGGACTGTCGATGAGGTCAACCTCTCTCGGAATCATTTACCTCAATTGCTGTGTGAGTTTCATAAAATATCTTTCCCATGATCAACTTGGAGAAACACAATCACTATTCGAGTGGAAATATTTCACCGGTCAGTACGCAACTACTGCACTCAACAGTTATCGAGTCAGTTTTAAGAATTAAATAATTTTAATGGCTCATTATTAGAAGCAATACATCAGTTGAATCATAACTTAGATCTACTACAATGACCAAGTTGAGAAATAACTACTTGGAGGCGGACTAAATTCAGAGACTTCTATAGAAACTTAATTCTAAATAAACAATTTGATTTAATTTAGAAGTTCCGACTTAAAGGCACGATAGACAGATTGAATAGTTGTTGTTTAAATTTAGAAAATTATGTAACGATGCAAGCAAGAACTGCGTTTTCAAGAATAGATTTAAGATTAGTTCAATTTCAAATCAACATGCTTATCATTTCGAACCATCGAAAAGAGATGAGACTGCTATTTCATAACAACTGGGTGCATCATTCTTTTGATAGAGCTAACACCCAACACTATTTTCAAATGCTACAAAGCAGTTTTGGGGAAAGCAAAATGGGAAATGTGGGAAAGCATTCCAAGCAAAAATTCCAATAAAAAAATATAACTGTACGGAAATCGTGTTTTGTTATTGAACAGGAATATGAATTTATTTTGATTTCTAGTTGAATGATCGTCATGGCAAGGTTGAGAAAATAATAGTTGTTTAAGATCTTCACGACTCTTATCATTCAATGTTTTATTCATGAAATTACACAGGAAAACTGATAACAATCTAAGAGCTTAAGTATTTATTGATATTTGAATGAATCATTTCAATGGACGTTGCATTCCAATGTCCATTTTGGACAATGGAATTGTTTTCAAATGTTTTAACTCTGGATAGTTTTGATTTTAAAGTTATTGTTTTTGGGGCTCTCTCATGCGGTGTTGAAAGTGTATTCTTTTTATTTTTTTCAGTCCCATGCCATGCTTCTACTCTATATCGGAGAAACGGATGGGCGATTGTTTTGTACAATATTCTAGAGAATCTTCAAGTAATACATTATTTCCTTTATTGAAAATTCTAGTTGATTATGATTATTAGGACATTTGCTATTTGAAAGCCAGATTCTTTTAATTCATAATTCCTAGAAATTTGAATGAACTAGCTTCCTCAATTTGGCTATCGCTGATTTTGGTGCGTTGATGAGAAGCATTTCGCTTGAATAAGAACAGGGAATATTTAGTTTTATTGACATTGGTCCATACATTTTTAATTTTGAACCACGTCGAGATTTATAGAACTCGCAATTTATCCAGTTTGTCATTGATTTATAGTTATTAATAAAAATAGGTGAAGGGAGAGATATATTGTGAATAAAATGCAACAATTAAAAGAAAAAAGTAAGTTTAATAATATTGCTGATGAATATCAAAAACAGGAGGCCCCACAATCGATCCCTGTGGCAGAGATGAATAATTTTCAGAATTTTTTTTTAAATTGGGAGTTGCCATTATCCCCGTCCCTAAAAACGGGAATTACGCCGTCAATTTTTTCCAAACTTGAAAAATTTGCGAAAAAGAGGGAGCGATCAATTAAGTCTAAGAGAATCGGAGATAGTAAATCAGCCGCGTATTTTAGCACGTTTGCTGCGAATGTTTCAATCCATTTAACTAATATCGCAAATTGCTTGTCTAATCAGCGTCATCGGAGATATTAGTTGTAGTTGAAATAAGTGAATTTTTGTTTTATTTTATTTTCCTACAGGTACTGAGGGAGATCACTTGGATCGACAGTAATATAACAGTTATATTCTTGCCTATGTTAAGAAAATATTGTTGAAAAAATTATAGTTATTTTGGAAAAGCTTGAAGCAATAGTATAGATAAGCTTGTGCTAGGGATATGTTCTGCCCTAGTCCAGATGGCTTCATTTTCAAGAGTAAGCCTTGAGACTCAAATTATTCGCTCATAAGAAGATAATCTTCATCTGTTCAAGAATGTCTCGGTATTTTAACGAGTCCATACTTTACATGAGTCCTATTTAGCATTTGCTGGGTCGATATCCGCTGCTCTGAGCAAAAGCTTCTTTCCGCTTAATTGGTCATCGATACTCACTACAAAACTCAGGCCTAATGAACAATGAGGCCACGGGGCGAGTAAAGTCAGCATTCTTTTGTGCTAAAGCCTTCTTTTAAAGAGGCTACCCTCGTCCACTGGGGAGGCCCTCGTCCTCTAGGGAGGCCCTCGTCCTCTAGGGAGGCCCTCGTCCTCTAGGGAAAGCCCTCGTCCTCTAGGGAAGGCCCTCGTCCTCTAGGGAAAGTCCTCGTTCTCTAGGGAGGCCTTCGTCCTCTAGAGAAGGCCCTCGTCCTCTAGAGAAGGCCCTCGTCCTCTAGGGAAAGTCCTCGTCCTGTTGGGAGGCCCTCGTCCTCTAGGGAGGCCCTCGTCCTCTAGGGAGGCCCTCGTCCTCTAGGGAGGCCCTCGTCCTCTAGGGAA
>JACJUY010000473.1:143671-156362 GCA_014220935.1 Platorchestia sp. MABIK | reverse complement strand
ACCCCCGTGTTGTCCATATCCTGCCGAATACGGTTGTACCTCAGGCACTCGCTTCGGGCTATCCTGTCACGAAAAAGATATCTCAAAGTCTGCCCGAAGCGTGTTGCAGCCTGGGGGAGAACACTACAATGTCCTCGGGTTCTGCATGGCGGAGGTTCTTGTGGCCTGCCAGAGGGAGTCTTTCTACCTTCCCCGCTTTGATGATTGTTAACACTACCGCGTCTACCTCGCACAAAGTAAAAAGTAAAAAAGTAAAAAAGTAAAAAAGCACAAAATTTATTACAAAGTAGAAGTACAAAATTTATTTTCGGCTTGAGCAACATATATCGTGATGTTTGAGTTACTTCTAAGGTATAAAGTTTTGTTATTGAAATTTCAAAATTTTACAATAAATTTCATGCATACCGAAGGATATTGATGAAAAGGAGTTTCTTTACTACTATGCTAGCCTTCGAGCAAGCTAAGCTAAGTTCGCAGGTGTCGGTAGATGTTCTTGATTTGTCTCAGTGTACTTGCACCGTACGTTTCTAGTCCCACGACGAAAGGAATGGCCAGAAAAGCGAAAAGAGTGTTTCTTGGATTCGATCACGTAAATGTAATTTTTTATGCAATTTATCATAAATCGAACGACATTAGCAAATTTACTCTGCAAAAAGCTGATCAAACAAGTTAGTTTAGGCCCTGTTCAAACACACAAGCTACGCAGGATATACTAAACACAACTATGGAAGTAAAAATCTAAATTGAAAATTAAGTTTAACGAAAAGGAACAGAGATAATCCCGCCTTTCAATTAGGTTTTAGATGCTGCGTAGTCTGGTCTCCTAAATGCCTCGGGAGTCCTAGTTAAGATGGATAAAAATATACAGCACTATTACCAGTACAGTACTGATAGTTCTTCTGTATTTTACAGTTTAGCTTTGCCTGACAACGAAAAGGTCTGCCCTCCGACAAAAATACAATCGCAGCTAGATTTCCCTCGAGTTCTGAAAACTTTTAAACCTACAACTTTAGTTTATTGTTTCAAGCCAAAGGATTTTTACTTATATTCCTCAGCTAGATTTAGTTACATGAAAAACTCTGTTTTCGAATTTAAGAAACACATGCTATAGGGAATATTTACTCGCAATTAGGAATGAACTACCAACTTATCATTCAGTTCTAGTATACAGTATCAATGCTGCTTTGCTGCGCAACAACATGCCGTTTTCATTATGCTTGCAAAGAGTCTCAAGAGCACTCGTAGAGAGCGGAGCTAGCTAGCAATGTTGGCAGGACGTTCGCCCGAGGTTTACTCTGAACAGGTGTACAAAAAATTGATTAACTCACAAAAAAGACATGGACTTCAGAGCTTAATTGCTTTCTTTTGTGAGTTTTGTTTGTTTCAACTTCGAGAACATAGAATTTTGTATTACTGGAGCATGTGAGTAAGTTCAGCAAGCTTTATTTCGCCATAAAGCCTTGACGCACAAAACAATTTCAAGATCGTCCTCTCATTCAGATTCTGGGTTTGTGGTGAAAATGAATTTTGAAATTAAGGAGGATTTGAATGTTCTCCCTAGAATGGGTTCAAAAGTGAAAAGGATTTTGTTCATTTAAGGTTGTTAAATCAGCGTACACCGAGAAAGTTTTTCCAACAAAATCATCATTATATAACTAATACGGTGGAAATCATAATTACATTCATATTTTTAATGCGGTAGTAGTAAAATAATATCAATAAAATAATATGAGTCTTTCATGGAACCTTTGAATATTTTCTGGAAGATACGTTAGAGTCAAAATTTCTAAAATTTCTTTACTGTTTTATTTTGTCCTAAGGCTAAATTTTGAAATCATTTCCCTCATTTTATCGGTACGGATAGAAGAGTACGTCTTTCTAAGTACCCTTATTTATGCCACTTCGTCAACCGAGATTAGGGTTTTTCAAATCAAATATGAAAATTATGAGCATTCAAAATCTGATCACCTCCATGCATGCTGGAGACGCAGAACACCTCATGCTCGAATATCTCCTGACAGAAGTCGGAACTTGGGACAGCAGGTGGCGTAGCTAAGTCAACTTAGAAAGACTCGTACTGAGGACTTTTGATTGACTTAACCACTTAATACGTAAATAATAAATGAAACAATATTTCGGCAGAAGTTTAACATGTCTGAAAGTAATTTGCTTTCCAGATAGCTGTAGGTAGAGCTGAACGTCTTCGATCTTTTTACAATATAGTACCAAGAAGGGCAGAACCAGATAGACCTTATCGTTAATTACCCGATTACATGCTGATAGCCAAAACTGGCAAATTCTAAAAGTTTTCACTCATATTTAAATTGGTACTGTGCCCTTCAACCAGCGAGGACTGTATCTAAAGTAACCTACTCTAACATTGACCCCTTCATTACGAGTTGGTAAATACGGACAGGAGGGGAAAAACAAACTGACTCGCCTGGCAGTAGCGACGGCGATGATGACGTGTGTTACTTAAATTGAATTGTTTTATTGAAATTGAAATTGAATCGTATCCTAGATATATTTAACAATTTAATTAGAGGGATGAATTTATTTATTAATTTTTGCTTTACAGGGAAGATGAAAACAACTATTTGCGTGAAGTTGATGTCTAAGTTTTTGTTGCGTGCGAAGCAGAATTTCTTGCTGAGCTGAGTGCAAATTCATGTAATGATTACTGAAACAAAATAACAGTATTTCATAGCTTCTGTTGCTCTTGTTACGTATCATATCGTTGATGTCCGATCACTACCGAAATTCATGACAATAAGTAAGGGCTGGACTCAACGTGTAGAGAACCATTGCTGAGTGTAGATCATGTCGTCGTAGAGAACCACTGCTGATCGTGTTGTGACAGTTGTGTTGGTAGGAACTCTGCTGCTTGGTTATGTTCAATCGACAGTACTCAGCTGGTAGAGGGAGCTAAGTTGATAGCAGTTAGGTGTCAGACTATGGCATATTGACAATAGTTAGGAAGCTGATATTAATATATAAGTATTAGTTAAATAATAAGACACAGATGGTGCCGCTGAAATAGTATGATGATGCTAGCATGATGATATTGGTATGACTGTATTGATAATATTCTGTTAAAAGAAGTATGGTGATAAAAGTATGCCTATATCCGCGGTATGATGGTGAGAACCAATACACTTTTCTTCAAGAACCACGCGAGGGTGAGACGTATCCCCTGAGGTGACTTGCACACAACACGATGGTTGCTATATCTATGGACCACTTGGTGTACGACTCCCTCGCTACACGTGCAGTCTGTAAAGCCTCAATTGTAAGAATATTATTTGCGTAACTTGTAACAAGAAGTCAGCGAAAAATTGTTTAATTTTTTTAATTGCTCAATTCAAAGCATTGCTCCTTTTCTCAGTTCCTCAATTCTTTCAAGTCTAAATTGCTCAATTTTTCAATTGTTCAGGTCTCTTGATAGCTCACCTCTTAAGTTGCTTGGTTTTACCAAATGCTCAATTTTCTCAATAGCTCAGTTTTTCAATTGTTACTCAATTCTCTCTGCATCCCACTGCACCTAACAGAATTTATCTCGTTCAATGTGTTTAACATTGGATGTGCAACAGATCTTCGAAAGAAGAAACCCAACGCTGGAACCCCTGTGATCATGCGAGACTCAATTCAATATAAGCAGAGAGTTACTCTCCAGCCAAGGAATGATTCGTTTCCCGAAATTGAAAGGAACGTAAATACTTCAAAGATAATTGCCGACGAACTAGCCACTCCTCAATTGGTGAGGTATCAACTGATTTCTTGCCAATAGAAGCATTTTTTTTACAATCGCATTGAAAAGGCTGTTTGATCCGACTCTTCGTCCGGTTCTTCTTTCTTACAAGTGAGCCTTGTCTTGGTTAGATTTTCTAAAATTCATTACAAGAAGTCAGATTCTGCGTTTCCCCCACGAATGTTTGGAGCCGAAGTGCTGTTTTTGTCCAAGTTTGGACTCGTATAGCGGACACGCACTTGTAATTGGATTTGAAACGACCATCTCGTTCTCTGCTTCCTCTTCTGCGGTGCAGGCCACCGCTCGTTGTGTTGTGGCCAGAAGCGCTCCTTCTCATCTGGAGGAGCCGAACTTTCTCCCATACCTTCGTGGAATGAGGCGGATAGTTGGGTCTGAAGCCATAAAAGGAAAATTTTTGGTGATAACGAAGATAGCGTACTGTTTTTGAAATAGAGAATTCTGAACTATAAAGTATGCGTGAGAGTGTTTTTGAAAATTTGATGTTAGCGATTATTTTCATGTAAGTTTATAATTGAAATATGACTAATCTGCTGGGATAGTGCACTTCTAAAAATGCAAAAAAAATAAAATGGCGGGGAAATATTTCAGTCATGACTCTAATTTTTCGGCGTACTGCAAGAAACTATATATATTTCATTAGCAGATTTTGAGGCAGACTAAATTAAAGAGTCCCGATTGATTATATGCGGTAGTGCAATGCTGCATTTAGAGAACAGTACATAAATTATTGTTTAGACATCATTTGAATACTAACTATTCTTCTTCTTTTCCTTGGAGACGCCGAATGAAATAGCTTTAAAATATACAAGCGCGCAGGAAAATATACTTCTAACGAATGAAAGTGTTCAACATGAACTTTTCCATTTACATCGAAATATTGAGTAGCTTCAAACTCTGGGAAGCTTGATGACTCTCTAGCAGGGATAACGCTTATGTGAGACGTTAAAACATTTTTATCTTGTATTATAGAGATTAAAAATTTAAAGTATGATCATGATGGATTTAGGTACAGTCGGTGATGCGAATTTGAAAACAGGAATATATCTCTCTTACGGCTCTTGTTCGACTAGAATTTTCTAGACTGCGCAATACATTTAAGCGCCACGGTACTTGTGGACGCAGCATTTGGGGCGAATGGCCAACCATCGGATTAATTGCGGAGTGAACAGTGCTGCAACTTAGCGGTGTCCCCAGCGGAGTCTCTACTTGCGAGGCATGCCGCACGCAGCGCGTCATTCGTGGCGCAACTGAGGCAGCACGGCTCGAATTTTCCGAAAATTCACGTTTTATTGCACGGAGCAGCTGGCTACGTAAGTAATTGTAAGTCCATTTAGCTAGGTTCGTGCTTACGAAGCATAGCTAATTCGACCCTGAATTTATGGTGCAGGCTGTACCGCTACGGTGAAGTAGTTCTCTGAAAATCCTGACCCTCGTTCGTACACTTAAGCCATTCCTAAATTTTTTTATTACAGAAAATTACTGTTACTTCACTCTCAAGTTAGGGATTCGAATTCAGTGTATCTTTTGGCAGAGAAAAAATTAAATTTTTAACTAGGGTTTGCAATCCCGGGACGAAATGAAAATCCCGGAATCCCAAGATTTCAGGAAGACAATCCCGGGTATTCCCGGGATCCCAGGATTTCTTTAAAATTTTATACATGCTATTGAAATTTGTTGCACATGCCCATCAGAGTATTTGACGGTTCAGAGAGCGAAAAACCTTCGTCTAAGAAGGATTCTCTAATGAATTCACTGTAAGTGTATTCACTGACTCGCCATCGACTGCTACAAGCTTGGTCACTTGTTCTTCCGGAGTACTTTGATGCACCTTTACGAAACTTGTTATTTTGTTTGTTTAGGTTTAGTGCGTTCACTACTGCTCTCCCTTGCATGAGGGCGCTTTGTTCCAATACGAATTCTGTCTTCTGAGCTACTAAACTGGGTCTACAGTTTCAGGCTTCACTATGTTGAGTTTACTCTTTAGGTGACGTAACAAACCACTGGTAGACCAGCTATTGCAAAGTAAACTCTTGCCGCACTTTTTACACTTCGCACTTTCTCCAATTGCATCTTTAACATAGTATCGCCACACAAAGGCTTTAGTTTCCACAACATCGTCCGTTGCCATCGTATCTATTACAGACTATTCTTTATTACCTGCAAAACCAAACCGAAAAATATATGCTGATGCAATAGTTGAACTATATTATCAGACTAGTGTACACGGCCCGTCAAAAATGACGGGATTCCATACATTTCTTGAACAAATTTTCGTTCGAGTGGAGTTTCCATGCTTAATCCTATTTCAAAGGAAACTTATTTTTCTTATGAAGGTAGAAAAAACTTGGAATACAGTATTTTTGAGCCGCAATAGAAGTAGTTATAGCTATTCGTGTCGTATCCTCGATACAGAAATTCAGCATTAATGAAAGCAACTGCCGGCTTGTGTATGTATATTGTAATGTGCAATACCTCGCCTAACTCGGTACCCACGATACCAATTCGAGTATGTGAGACCTGGATCTCTCTCATTTTTGTTGTGCTTTTCTGTCAATTATTTTTTGTTTCGACATTTTACAAGGGTATTCGATATCAATGTGTAATTATCAACTAATGATGTTAATGTTAAGATATTTAAAAAAACCAACGGCCAACATTTCATGTTTGAACTTTATTGGAAATGAACTGTTTTTCTTTCTTTTTTTCTTTTCTAATTTTATTGAAAGTGACATTAAAGTACACTTGTACAGCGAAAATGAGTGTATTAATTTACAGGTGAACTGAAACCAAGACCGCCAGTGCTAATTTTTTCCAATCTATTCTTAAGAGCGTGACACGAAACAATTAAATAAACACACGACAGTCATTCTTAGTAGTAGATAGTGAAGACTACACTGCGTGGTGATGGAAATTGCAATAATATTGAAGCTCTCAAGTTCAATCTTGAGCTCTATAATTTATTAATCATATTAGACAGCATGATTTCGTGTCATTTTCTCATTCATATTTTGAAATATATACTATTTAGAATCCCGGGAATTCCCGGGAAAAAGGAATTCCTGAACTGGGAAATTTTAGCCCCAAATCATCAGGGATCCCGGGATGCAAACCCTAAGTTTAACTTAATGATTCCCAGTTTCGTTTTCAAGTCTTTAATTTACATAATTAGAAAATTTCACAAAAAACTTACGAGGGCGCGATTGTCCCATGTCTGTGATACCCTGATGCAAGTGATTCACTATTTTTCACAGCCAGTTAAACTTTCCCATTGATTTGAGTCTATTTTTGGAAAGAAACCTGAGCAGTAACTTAATCTCAGTGACGTCACTTGGCTCCGGAAAAGGGCAGTCTTACCAAGTGCCGGAACGTGGTAGTCAGAGAAACTTCATTGTATCCTCATTAGCTCATTGCAAGGCATATTTTCGTCACCACAATAGCGTAAATGCAAATTATGTAAAATAATGTTATTTAATAGTAACTTATAAATGAAATTTCATTTTCGAAACCAAATTTTACTGTAATCTGTCTCCAATCGTTCAAAGAATCTGACTTTTAGATAAGAAATAGAAACAAAGAGAAAAAATATGTAACATGCATACAACTACCACTCGGCAACTACGTACATTGTAGAGTTTACCTCATTAAGTGCGGCGGGTTGAACTAAAGTTCAATATTCAGCTGAAATCAATTTTAAAAATAACGAACATTAAATAGATCGTGCCTTCATTAAGTTCCCATTTAGTATTTATGAAAATTTACGTTGTGACTGCTGGTCGGTCAGCAGTATTATGAAAATCCCCCCCAGTGACCACCGGTGGTCACGTCGCACTCAAAGTGTGAAGCTCGCATTCGTTGAGCGAATTTTGAAGTTGGGCAAACTCCAAAACGACTGCCAGAGGTGACTCGTGTGTCGCCAGCCATTTTTTGGATTGAATCGTGGTACACTAAGATATAGTTTTCTCTCTTGCAGTATCCCCAAGCGGAAAAATTTCATAAGAGTTTCTTGCGATACACCAACATTGATTTGTGAGCAACTCTCATAGCAGGCAGTGTGAAATGAACACGAGAAAATCTGCGTTAGAGCTGTGGTCATGTTATAGAGTGAGTAACTACGGTTATGTTCTGTAGCTACTAACAATAGTCATGCTCAGGAGTCAGTAATTATGGTTACGCTGTGGAGCTGAACTATGACATCATACGTTCAAGGTCAACGCAGCTTCTTGAGATAGCTCGTAAACCAAGGGAAATAAATACATTTTGAAATGGCTTTAAATGCTGTTCTAATTTCCTTTACATTGCGTTTGTATCTCCTTTTCGAAAAGATGTGTTTTCAAGATACCATGAGTTAGATTTTCAAATAACTGAAGTGCAACCTTCGGCATGTTTTATGTGGTTTTAAAGCACAAAATTTAACATCGCTTGCAATTTCATCTCCTGTGACTTGAGTTACGATTTCCGCTTGTACGAGAGCAACTTCAGCTCTCGTCTTCATTAATGAAGGTCACAGGACGAAGAATTAACGTTTTTGTAGCTCCGGTTTCAATAAAACGCATCGCTGAAGGTCAATCATCCTCGCAGACTGTTTGCATCAAAGCGCCTTGCCGTCCCTGCACAAAAAGTTCGACCAAACTGAAGTTCTTCGATCTTAGCATTGACGCCTTAAAAGTCAAAGTCCGCTTTAAACTTTCGCATTTACAGCAGTCGCTTATTCTTAAGTTTCAACGTTTGTTATTGAGGGTAAAAATAAGTGCAAATTAGAGATACAACATTGTACGCGCTGCGGCGTTAGTGGGAATTTAAATTACAGGCACCCACATGTGATTTCTTTGCAATTTCTTTATGCGTCCGATCTAGTGGAGCAGAGCACTGGTGTCTCTGATTCTTTGAATATCAATTCTCTAAATCCTACAAAGAAATGATATTTATTTCATTAAGGTATTCGTGAACTTTATTCCTTTAATTTCAATTCAATTAACAGAGACTTTTAATGGACGCTTTCGTCCTGCTGGAGATTTTTTGTTGTTAAATCAGATTTCAGTAAATAGTTGATGTTATGTGGAGCTAGATTTTGCGGCAGCGGAGGAAAACGTAAACAAGTTTTCGTAAGCTGAAAATGTACTCAAAGTGAGTGCATTTTCAGACACTAAATTCCGAGACATAAACCAACAATTTCAAGACATAACGTTGTTCATGAATGAAGAAGCCAATGACTCGTTCAATGATTCGTAATTCTTACATTCCCCGCACCATGGATCGACGACGCTAGAAAATGTCCAGAAGAGTTTCTCTGCGAATCGATGTGTGCTGCAATTGCTGCATTGTTTACTCCCTCTTCTTTAATTAGACTTGAAGCCTGCTTCTTGACCTGATTAACGGACAGATCTGGCCAGAACTTCGCGGCCTTCACGTCCATCAGTCGAGAAGACTTTTGGGGATTGATGGAGGTACTGAGGGCTTACGTGGTAGGTAGAGGGCGGTGAGAAATGCTCCAGTCTCACTTGTCTAACCTCTCGGGGGAGACTAATTTCTGCCTACATTTGTCAATTTGGTAGGTTACCTCATAGTTAACGACAATTACGGATGATTCGACAACAAAGTCGGACTTTGTTGTTGTTCTGAACACACAGAGCATGCGCTTCCAATAGATCGGCATAAAAAGTGAGAGATTCTTTCTTTGAGTGTCAATTTAAGAAGGAAATGGGTTTTGCCTGTCGAAAAACTATTTGAAACAACTATTTTCATTGCGTTCACTGATTAACTCACGAAAAAAATTATTTGAGAAGCCGGTGCAAGAAAAAATAAGGCGAACATTGACATGCATGGAGAGTGACATTGTTCTTTGAAGACAAAAGTGGAAGTTTAGGCGTGGCTGATGTAATGTTGGCGTTATGCTCTTTTGTGCGAAGGTTAGTTTTGTACTTCTGTAAGCATTTTATACATCGGAAATTTCAAATTTACCGAAGTTATTTGAAGTATCAACATTTAATTTTCACTAAAAAGCATGTTTTCAATCGGTCTTACTAAAAGTTGGCTGGTTGAGCATAAATTGGTAAATTTCAGTCTTTTTTTGATTTCTATCAGAAACAATCGCTATGTAAAATATTTTTGACTCAGGTTAAGATGTTTGAATTGACTGTTTCAGTAATAATACATCAATGTAATGATTCTTTGACAGCTTTGGAATTTTTAAGCAGTAACGTGACTGATCAAAAATTCGTTACATGAAGGCGTCCAGCAAGAACTCGTATTCCTAAAAGATTTAAACTATAACGCGTCTTTGTTGCACGTCATAGAAATACAAACAACAAACAAAAAGTTTATCTTTGAGAACCAAAACATGCTAACAATATAAAATGAATAACCTAATCATAATACATAATTTCATAAATGTATTAGATTATACCATGCGCATAATAGAACCGAGCAACAATAAAAATAGACTCAATATAAAACTGCAACTGAATAACATATCAGCGGGTGGTGGTAGCAGCGAATTTACACGCCTCGCAGTGCGAGATTTTTGCTGGAAATTCCAGGTGAGGACGTGCCGGATTTAACTTATTGAAATTGCCAATCTCTTCCATGGAGTTCCAGCTATTAAGATTTTCTCTCCACCACCTCCTTGTGTTCTGCTCAGCAATGAGGTTATTTAAATGAAGGGCAGTTTGGTGAGAATTAGATTCACTCGGCAGCCAGCATGCCAGATGAGCTGCGAGGAACTTCAAAAGCACGCAAGCTTTATGCTAATTTAACCAGAAAGTTCGTTTTGAGGTCAGAAAATGAGATCGTGAGGTTGCAGTACTGAATTTAAACGACATAAGGAGAGCCTCATCAGTTCATTTCAAAAATACTCACTTCTTAAGCCATGATGTTCAAATTCAAATATTTATGTGCTTGTTTCATTCTCCCTATTCATGCCGCATCTCTGAAGCATCCAAAAAGCCGCATCTCTGACGTTAAAAAACATTTTTAATCGTCATAAAGCAACTTTAGGACATTTGCAGGATTTCGCGAAAGTTCTTGGAATTACAGAAGAATTAAATATGAAAAGAATTAAAGAAAATAGTGAGCAACGGAGCACCGTGTGCGGCCCTCGACACGTGTTTGCAGCAGCGGTGAGCTCGGCAGAGTGAGCGCAGGAGTTATAGCCCCTTTACAGAGCGGCAAAGTCGTATATTTTGCCGCGAAATACGATGTGGAGTGAATAAAAGCGGCGCAGGTGTTCTATAGAGGTACTTAGTTCTTGTGTTAGGTGTGAGCGATGTAAAGAAAGAGAGCCATCCTCCTCCTCTATTTCATCTGTCATATGAAACTTTTCGCGAAATTTGATTTGAAAATAACACCTCTTGATAAAATGTGCCGTACGTCCGCGATGCTATGTGTCCTGCGCTAATCAGGAAACCTCATTTACTGAAAGAAGAAACTTTTCGCTCGCACAGCTGGGTGTACATCAATTTAAAACGAAATTGTTTGGTGAGAACCAGACCAGGGAGAAAATTGCGTAGTTTAGGGCGAGGAAAGTCAGTGGTTATCAGTGGTGCGGTTGTATTGTTCTTTTTCTAGAGACAGAGCACGCTGCATTGACAGGCAACCGAGTTGGATTCAAACTTTCGTCAGACGAGATCGAGCAAGCAAATTGCTGTAGCTGCATTGCAGTCGAGGCAACTTTAGTTCTGCAGTTGATGCAATTTCATCGAACTGTGGGTTTCGGCGTGAGTGCATGACTTTTTATCAGAAATAACTAGCGGCAAATTTTAACAATTTAAATTAGCAAATTAAAACGAATCCTTGTCACGGTGTCTCTTGATTTTCTCACGCGAAGCAGACTTTCCATCTTTTGTAGATAAATTAAGTTAAACTTCACCAGCTAAATGTCCTATTCTGACAAAATCGCCACAGCGGTTGAAGGAATAAGCTCTTTCTGTTTACCAAGTGGTGCTTAATTTCAAAGAAAATTACAACGACTCGTGCAAATAGAAACATGGCATCAACGCGTCAGGCCAAGACACGTTTTGACTCAGGCAGGATTGACAAGTTTGTTGCCGTACAAACAAGACGCTTGTCTGATTGCTTGCTAGACCTAGCGTCCTTGTTGGCTTCGCATCATTCATGCAGCACGGGAACTTTAAATGAATCACTCTGATGCTATTGAAAGCACTCCAAATTCCAAAGTTTGCTGGAGAGCAGAACTCGAGCGCCTACGCCAGACCTAATTGAAGCAGGTTCCTGTGTTCTTGATTGCCCTCTAGCTTTTCTTTTTAATTTTTAACGGCCATGTGTTCTTCTTAAATTTTCTCGAAAAATTGACGAGCACAGTTTTCTACATTTTTAGTGAAGTTTTCGAAGAAAAGAAAATCAATTATTTTTTACAGATTCTAGAATTTATTTTACAGAGATGCTTGAAATTTCTTGAATGCAATTCCCAAAGCAGAGTTTGAATTGAAACGCTGATTCGTTTGAGCAAAATTTCATTTAACTTTTAATCGTACAGACCGCGCGCTGTTGTTGTACGTAAAACTTTGACATTTCCAAAATCAGCGTGAGTTGAATTTCAGTTCAGGTCTCTCGTACTTGTGTGCAGACCTACGCAGGGCTACAGAACGAATGAGACAAGCATTTATCAAACTTCTTTTGGGAATGATTAAGAAATTATCTAGAGTTTTCGTCAATTTTGTGCATCCGAACACGTATGTTAGTAGGAGAATAACACACAGTTTTTGATTTTATTATTTGTAATAAGTGAAAGTCTGTCTATATTGGTTCATCTTAACGAACATTTCTACCAGCCATTGCCCGTACACAGACAGCTATTGCCTTCATGTTCAGGTCAGTGGCAATTGTGTGTCTGAAATAACTGCATCAGCTATAGCCTTCATGTTCAGGTCAGTGGCAATTGTGTGTCTGAAATAACTGCATCAGCTA
>JACJUY010000473.1:124434-142568 GCA_014220935.1 Platorchestia sp. MABIK | reverse complement strand
TCAAGACTTGTGGCGCTTATACTGCCATATCAAGACTTGTGGCACTTATACTGCCATGTCAAGACTTGTGACACTTATACTGCCATTTCAAGACTTGTGGCGCTTATACTGCCGTGTCAAGACTTGTGGCGCTTATACTGCCATGTCAAGATTTGTGGCCCCATGCTTTCGTGTTAAGACTCAATGGCATCATGGCAAGACTTATGGTACTTATGCCGCCTTGGCAAGACTTATGGTGCTTATGCCGCCCTGGGAAGACTTATGGTACTTATGCCGCCTTGGCAAGACTTATGGTGCTTATGCCGCCTTGGCAAGACTTATGGTTCCTTTTACTATGCTTTCGTATCAGGACTTATGGTACTTATGTTGTCGTATCAGGACTTACGGTACTTATGTTGTCGTGTCAGGACTTATGGTACTTATGTTGTCGTGTCAGGACTTATGGTACTTATGTTGTCGTGTCGAGGCTTGTATAAATTCAAACCACTTACCTGTTCGTGTAGTGCTTTGCTCTCTACGCGTCACAAGATAACCCTAAAACAAGAAAACATTCATCTTGGTATGTGGCAGTGGGGCGAAGATGAAATCAACAATCGTACGATAAATTAAAATAATTGTTCTGGTAACGCAATTGCTCGTGAACGTTTCGGTCAACTTGAAGTCATTGTGATGCTTCACGGTGATGCGCTTATTCAAGTGTTTATGACTTTCATCGTCTGTAAAATATATTACGTTGAAAAAGGTGCCACATCTGAAGGAAGTTGTTTCAAAATATTTGAGTGGAATGTTTTCGTGTCTATAACAACCCAACAAACTCTACTCGTTGCCGTTGAAAATGTGTGGGAAAATATTTATGCTCATTGAATATAAATTTACGTAAACCTTTTTAGTAACGTCAGTCATGTCATATTTTGAGGTTACTCTGCTTTAGAAATTTCCCCTGGACGATGAGTGGGGAAATTTCAATCCACATTTGATGTAGCAGTGAGAAGTCATTATGTTTCCAGTACGTGATTTCTTCCATACTGAAGGGTAATTTCCGGAGTAAAAAGCTTCGGACTAGGAAAGCGGAAAATTTTAAATTGAGTCGACGATTTAAATTGATCAGTGATAGCTAAATGAGGGGAAATTACTTTCAGGATACCACCGGATTATCTTCTTCCCATCATAATCACGAATTTCAGATGATTTGGGCTGACTTCCGTAATGATTCCACATCGTCGACTAAAACAAGCTCATTCCCTGATTAACAGGCGTTTCTTGAACCTGACTGTTGCGCTTACATCGAGACGAACCTCAATGAAATTTCACTTGTTTCAACTTAGCAGAAGGGATTTTTAAAATTTGGTGCATGGCGTCTATGAGAAACAGAATGAAAAATTCAAAGTGCTTTACACATAACATGCAAGATCATTTCTTCTGCTACAACCTAAAGTCTATCAATAAATGTATGTGTGATTAAAAATGACATGAAAGCAAGTGAAACGAATAAATTAATTTTTGCAAACACAGTCAACGATTCCACAAAAGTAGGTTGTGAACATGCTGTAAGCGCAATAATGAAATTTATTATGTTTTATTGTGATAAACTCATTCATTTACAATGATTAATAAAAGAGGTATTGTAATAAAATAAAAGAAATTTCTAATGACACTTTCAAGATAGTTAAATATCACTACTTACGCATCATGGAAGAAATATTAAAAAAATAAGGTCTTATGAAACATCCCTTAGATAATAGGTATCACATCCTCGTGATCCTTCAGTATCATAACTGGCCCTTATGAAACGTCCGGGCAGATTTTGTGCTGCGCAGCAACTTCTCGGACTTGACAGAACACTAAATTCCGATCTACTCCCTTCGAAAAAGAACGCAAAGCTTGTGGAGGACCGCCACCACGGGTCGTGTTGGAACGGTGGCAACCCGAACTATTGGGCGTGGGCCGGAGGGCAGCAGCCTCATTAGGGCTTTTGACCTCGGGCAGCTCTACAGGCGTAACAATATCACTGCTAGGATTTTTGCAGGCATGAAAGAGAATGGGGGAAGTGTACCTGCTTGGCTGATAACACGGAGAGTAAACACGAGGAAATGAGGAGAGGCTGCTTGCTTGGCTGAGAACACGGAGAGTAAACGCAAGGAAATGAGGGAGGCTGCCTGCTTGGCTGAGAACACGGACAGAACATTGCATGTAACTGAAATGATCCTAACAACAGGCTGGGGATGCTGAGAGAAACCTGCTGAAATATGTTTCAAAAAAGAATCGCCCTCAAATAACAGTCGAAAAGGGAGTAATTTTTTTTTGTAATTCAAAAGAGGTTTGTTTTGTGTTTCTATCAAAGCGTTATTTATCTATTTACTATTGGGACATTTTTCTACTAGCTAGGTATTTTTACCAATTTTTTTAAAAGCATAGCAGACCTATAAACTAGCGAACACTTGAGGAAATCATGATCTACTGACGCAAATTCATCAACACTAACTAAAATTCTTTCAGAGGTAATATACATTCTCTGAAAATTTAGCAGCTTCTCAATTTGTGACATGAAATTTAAAAAAAATCAGGTTTTAAATACGGCTTAAGTGCTTCAATTTATAACCTTTACTTGTTGAATTAATAAACTGAATTAACTTGAGAGGACTGGTTGTGCTCTAGCGCAGCCGGATGGGAAGCGTGATGTTTTTTGATGTTGAAAAAGTTGGCATTGATTTACAAGTAATAGGGATTTTTTACAAAAAAATCAAAATGAACGAAATATGAAGATATTTAAAAAAGATTATCTTATAATGGAAGTGCTCCATTATACTAGGAAGGATTACTATAGGAAGATAATGGGGCATTCACAATGGCGTTTTTACTCGCAAAATTGTCTCCGAAGGAAGAACGATAAACGCAACAATAATGGACAACACCGACGTGCTCCAGTCTTTACAGAACCTGATTTAATTTGCCCGGTAATCTTTTATTGATCTGCTCAAAAATAGCTCACAGAATAGCAGAAAGTTTGGTTGCAGGCCTCGACAATTCTTCGGCCGGGCGCAGTCGATGAAATGCTCGACAATTTTTACGCAGTGAGGGCCTCCACTTGCATAAACGAATTAGAGAGATCCACTCAAAGTTCAAATTTAACCTGTGTCGTGGCCGCGCTGGTGAAGAAAAAACAGCAATACAGGGTTATTGATTGCTAGATTCATGCTAAAACACAGGTTATGATTCCGGGCCTTGAAAGCTCCAAGATCAAAAGATCAATTCGGAGCAGCACAGATTGAGTACTAATTTCATTGCAGCGAGCCCATGAAGAGATTTGCATGAAGTGACTTGCAATTTTCGGTGATGATAGATGTGCCGCAAGAACTGATTGCTTTACTTGAGGGAAGTCCAACTAACCCAAGCTATATATATCTTTTAAAGCAAAATTCTCCGTCCTGCTTGTATCCGTCCAGCTTGATATCTCCGCCTTGCTTGACATCTCCAGACATTTTGACATCTCCGTCCTTCTTGACATCTCCATCCTTTTCGACATCTCCATCCATTTTGACATCACCATCCTTTTTGACATCTCCGTCCAGTTTGACATTTCCATTCTTCTTGACACCGCAGTTCTGCGTGGCATTTCCATTCTTAACATTTACGAGTACGTCCGGCTTGGCATCTCCGTCCTGTGTGGTATTTCCATCCTTCGTAACATCTCCTTTCATCTTTTCTGTTTCTCCCACCAGCCAGACAACGCAGCTAAGCGAAGTCTGAGGACTATTCTCCCCATCATGTGAGGGTCGGCAACGTATTTTTAGATTTGACTCTCAGCAGAAATGCGACTCTCAGTGCAGTACATAAAGAGCGATTCCAGTAACGTATATTGCCAGGT
This sequence comes from Platorchestia sp. MABIK, assembly GCA_014220935.1. NCBI lineage: Eukaryota > Metazoa > Arthropoda > Malacostraca > Amphipoda > Talitridae > Platorchestia > Platorchestia sp. MABIK. The sequence continues at coordinate 138,703 of JACJUY010000473.1, read as the reverse complement.
AACGCAACGTCACACTAACGTAACATAGTACGGGTCACAACTTCGCTTATGTGTTGGGAACGTAATGGTATTGTTGTGTCAACAGACCAAGAACATTAACAAGTCAAGAGCAGTTTAATCATAATGTGCTAAAGAGATATCAACTAGAGTAATAAAGCTAACGAACCTGCAAAACATTAAGCTGCAGTCGGAAGCTGGGATTTAGATTAATTCAATGTTTGGGGTGCTTGGTGAAGTGACTATTCACATGAAAATACTTCAAGTCGAGATATTAAGTGTGTACAAAGGCACGAGTTGCGCGATGACAAAGACCATTGTATTGAAGTGCGGACATGTCTCTAGTTTTCTCGCACAGTTGCCCCCATTCAGGGAAAATTCATTGCTCAAAATTAATGACATCGCTCGTGTGCCAATTCTCTTTTCATAGCTGCATGAATAACTTTTGAGTGAACGGTTGACTGAGACACGAAGCGGAATTACTTTGTAAATATGTGGATTTGTTAACACATTGACTGCGATGAGCTAAACTGAAGTTCAATCTTCAACTCAAATTTAAAGTCGAAAGTTGTTAAAAATTGTAAAAAGAGCTAACATTAACTGGCTAAAATAAATTTCATTTGTTTAAAAAGATTATTAAGAAATTTTGAAACGACCTATCGATGGGTCGTCTTGCAGCTGGAAAAACTTGCGCACTACACCGGTGGGCCAAACCGCAATGAATGTGATAAAGAGCATCATGACAATTAATTTCTAGGAATTAAGGCAAATTGCGAGAGCAGCGATGAACATCGCACCACCAATAGAGGGCGGCAGGCCGTGACAGATGGCGGCTGCTGCGGTATGTCAGTGCAGCGAGCCATGAGGGCCGAGATTTGTGTTCTGCTGATTTGTGGCGGAGTGTGTTACCACAGATTTGTGTGGAGTCGGACGTTTAAAGGAGATTTGTGCTGGTTTTCATGTATTAAAAAACATTTTATTAGAATGCACGAGCGTGAATTCAGAGATTCGTGTACTTTTATAAATTTTTGAATAATAATGGAGATTTGTGTTGAATCATGTGTAGCGGCAGAGACTTATATTAAATCGCATGTATCGGCAGGGATTTCTATTGAATCGTTCGTATCAGCAAAGCATTGTGTTGATTCGCTTCTTTTTGGGAAGATTTTTTGTCGGAATGCATGCCACAGAATAAATTTGTGGAAAATGAGCGAAAGGGTTTATTTTACTCAAAATGTATTTAAACACAAACGCAATGTTTTTATGATTGCCAGTGAGTTTTTCTAATTTTCTAACCCTCAAATTATTTAGGACTGCAACATTTCCACTGTGCAGATGACATACTGGGTGACATGCCGTACGACTTTCTGGGTAACATGCCTTACGACTCTCAGGGTAACATGCTGGGTGACATGCTGGGTAACATGCTTGGTGACATGCTGGGTGATAAGCTGGGTGATAATCAGGGTGACATACTGGGTGAGATGTTGGGTAACTCACAAATAAGATGGAGGAAAGTTCACTCATGCGTGCATTTGCTTTCAATAGAAATTTGGAAACTGTTCAGCGAGGCTCCTGCGTTGTGTTGTGTTTGTGAATGCAAGTTCCTTCGGATGAAAGAGGCGCAGTTCCTGCACTTCATTTAGAGCTTTTGTGGAGATAATTGCGCTGATATTCTAGCGCGTTTGTTTTTGGGAGTTGTCAGACATACGGAGCTTGCTATTTTGAAACGGAATGTCGGCTGAGCTGAACTTGCCGCCATTGAGAGAAAGCTTTTTATTCAGTGGTTTGGAAGCGTCTTTTTAGCCGGGCTCTCGTCCTCCACACGAGAATTTAAACAATTTAAACATTTGAAAATGTTTTTCACCTCAGGTTTCCATGTTTTGAGGAAGAGAAGTTTTCATCTGAATTTGAGAATCGCACGAGTGAATTCGGTTCGTAGGTTTGCATTTTATTGCTTCTATGAAGGCACCAAATTGCTGAAAGTTTAGCATCGTTTCACGAGGCTCGAATGACGCAGTTCGAGACAGCCAAGAAATTGAGGTCTGACTCGCAGAGCTCATGATGCGCTCTATTTACTGGCATACGTGGAGTGGGTTCAATCAATTCTTGTCTGAATTTTACTTTGTTCGCCGAGCAATTCCCGTTTATGCCTAAATATTTACGTCAGAAGTTACGTCCATGAACGCTGGTGTAAGAAATTTTCACGCTTGTCTCAGATCATTTGCGTTAAAATTGACGTCTCTGTCTTACATCATTCGCGTAATAATAAGTCTCTATCTCACAAGATTTGAGTAATAATAACAGTCTATGCCTCGAAATATTATCGTTACAATTTATTTTCTCGTCTTATAATGTTTGTTTTTAATAACTTTCAAATGAGAAATTTGATGAGAAAATTTCCATCATTGGCATCCGATTATCGAACACATTCCTGAATGCGATACTAATTTCAAAGTTGAAATTAGGCATTAGATTAGGTACGAATTACGAAACATGGAAATTAAATGAATATTTTGGCTAAATGTGTGATGAACCTGCGGACAAATTTTCAAATAACTTAAGCTATCACTGCAGTATTTCAAAAACTAGTGTTTTTGAGTCGGCTAGACTACGTTACGTGCTGTTGCTTGTCATGAAAGTTTTCAAGTTGTAGCTTTTCCCAGTGAATTTGGACACTACTCATTTGGTAACCCTGCAAGGCTGTCAGGCGTCCACTGCTCGAATTGATTTAATATGATCTCAAAGTTGAGGATATTCACGAGAACATCACCTGACATTGCCGCCAACTCAACGGAGAAACTTGCGTTTCCAAGAGTACAGCTACAACATCTCAAATTATTTAAGACGCAACAATGAACTCTGCTTGAAGATAACAAACACCTAAGTCGTCATATTCATTAACTAGAAGCTCTGCATATAATTTAATACATGAGAAGTTTGCATTTTTTGTGTGACGATTTCATCACACTCGGGCGTAAGGGGTTAAAAATTTTTTCCAGCTGAGACAGCTCTTAGCGGCATCTTCTACCTCCCGTGCCCTCAATTCTTTGAGTGAAGCAGGACAACATTCCGGCAGCGCCTGCTTAGTTATCTCAAGTCTTCCTATTTCATTGCCTCATTGAGACCGAGGCTGTGAGTAACAGTTTGGATTTGATTTTAAATAATTAGCAATGTGAGTTTTTGAGACATGCTGCCGGGTTCTTAATGGGTAATTGAACTTAAATTGAAAATAATCGCAGAAAATATGTTAGCCGTGAAGTACGTGAAGTTTGCAGCAAATATTATTTAAAAATTTTTCCGTCAGAAATACACATATCAAGGTAACTTTTCCTTGGCTGCTTTTGCAATTAAAAAATCTCCCACATATCATTGTCGAGAATAACTAAAATTATATAACAAAAATGGCAAGTACTACTTCTATGTCAGTATGGAATTGCCAAACTAGAGAATATTCAGTAGCCTGCATGCTTTGGATCTTGACAATCTTGATGGCTTTGATTTCGTTTATTTCTAGTGGCTCATTTTGGCAACATGAATTATTGTGTAGACGGCAACTCCCATTTAATGTGCGAATGAAGCCCACACCTGTACAATTGACCCGAAATATGTACTTCCCTTTATTGATTTTTCGCTAACACAGTTACAGTTTAAAAGATCAGAGTAACGGCCAGTGAATAAACCGCCAATATGCTGAAATATTTCGCAAAATGATTTGGAATATTTCATTCGTCGCTCTTTAAAATTCTAAAAGACGTTCAGTGGCAATAGTTGTTTCTTAAGAAGAGAATTTAAAATATTCCATTCGTGACTAACTAGCACAACACTTGGTCACAGGTTATACTGTGTAGTTCATCGATAGTGTCATCTGATATATTGAAGCACCAGCTTGAAAAGCGCTTCAATGAATGAAAATTATTGTTTTATCAGTTACAACTGAATACTTTTTCCCCCGAATTAATGAATGATGCATTCCCATGTTAAAAAGTACATGAAAGAAATAAATAAGGTTTTTATTCAGTAACGCAGGAATTTTCATTAAATTTACTACTTTTAAAAACCACCCATCACTCAAGATTAATATTTGTAGCGGAAAATTAAGCATAATATTTACAGACTGAATTGCATAGCCCCTCGCCTGGCATACAGCTATGAATATTTTTTAGATGACTTTTTAATCAACTGATTGCTGCAGCACGCTCACATCTAAAGTCCATTAATTTAGAAAAACACAACACAATTATGATTTACAGGATAAAAATTAATTTCTAAAGTGGGTTTCTCCAGAGTTGGCTATCAAGCTGTCACAACAGCTACCGCTCTGTAAGTTTAAAGTTTGATGAACATTTCTTAAATGCAAAAGAAAGGAACAAGTAATCTCCACGCCACATAAATGTTTCAATGTACAGAGATATCGAAGAGCTAAGGCAAATTGTGCAACTTCTTTAACGCTCAAAAGCGTCGGCCAGCTTACCTCAGTTTTATAATGGTGCTTCAGGTTTAAAACGGCTAAAAATACAAGCGTAGCAAAGTTTGCTGCGAGACTGGCAATGATGCATCATGTTTAAACGGCCAAAAATGCAGCAACGACAAAGTTTGCTGCCGGAGACCACGCAAAAGTTCGGACACAAGCCAGCGCTGTGGCATGCGTGGCAGCTCGAGTGCCACTCCTGTACCCGTACCCGCACGTACAGGACGGGGTGTGCAAAAGCCGGATTTTCTACTAATTTGCAGGTTTTTTTGCGATGCACCTGGCAACGCAAATTTTTTCTCAACTTGCCTATGTTACGTGATGTTTTCTGACCAAGATTTTCAAGTTTGAGCGTTTTTAAGCGAAAATTTGAGCAGTCGGCATTTGGAGTCAGAATACACTTTTTCGTATTAAATGTTCATATTTTATTTGAGAAAAGCTCATGAGTTCGGGTTTTGGCCGGGAAACTGTACGTGGAGTACCCATGACAATAAAAGCTCTCCCACTGCCTGTTGTGACGCTACGAAGACGTGAATATCTTAAATTATCCCTCTGATAGGCTTCATTTAAGCAAATTTGAACCCAACCCTCACGATGTTACATTCCTAAGAAAGTCGTCCAATTATTAGGCCAGAATCTGGAGTGGCGCTGGGGCGAGTTTGCCAAGAATTAAGTGTCTTTTCTAGTTTTATTCAGCAAGAAAGCGAGTTTTTTGCCTTCTTAGTCGGTTACACGAAGGGATCGAGAACCATTAAGAAAGAAAGTTTTCCAACACGAATCCAAAGAATGAATTTTTTAATGCCCAATTTTCCCTACATTGGCTTGAAGTTTTTATTTGAATTGAGAGCGGAATTAGCCCCTTAATAATAAATGAAAGTCTCCCAGTTTACGACATTAAGGCCAGCAGCAAGACTCCCAATAGTAAAGTTGACAATCAAATTCTGGACGTCCATGCGAGAGCAGGGAACCTTATCGCGGTGCCAATTTCCCTGCTTTTTATCTCTTAACTTTGAACGTTCGCTGCCTGCGCAATGGCGGCGCAGTCTCCATCTAAGACTTTTTATGCAATGGAAGGCTGCGAGCAACTCCGAACAAGACTTGCGGTTGCGCACAAACGCAACGCAGTTATTTATAATCTGATTTTATTCGCAGTTTTATTCGTATTAGCTAAATTTTCATATTTGATCAACCCGTCATCATTCCAGGTGTATTTCCTCAAACTGATATCCATGGTCATCAAAATGAAATAAATTTCCTTCTCGTGAAATCAAAATTTTCAGAGTTAAAATCAGCGATTTCAAAGAGGGAAATCAAGTTCCTGCAAAGCATCTCAATTTCCTCAAAGTAGGTATACAGTTCCCCAAAGATTCAATATTAAAATTTAAAGATCCTCAAAGTCGCTGTTCTAAATTTAGATCGAATATAAAGGACTTCCCAGATGAGAGTATCTTTAGGGAATCATTGGTGTGAATTTTAATTCATGAACAGGAAACGATTTTGTTGCAGCGGTGTAGATGTTTATTCAAACGTATAAATGCAAATTATCTTATAAACATGTTGATTTAAAAAAAATAATAAAGAAGTATTTTAATAATAAAGAAGCATTCACAGGAAATGGAATAAAAAACCATTGAACTGCCATTGTTCTATCTAGCCAGGTCGGAGTAAATCCACCTGGAAGCCTGAGATCAATAAATATTATATTTTACTGGATCTGGAATAACGAACGAGTCAGGAAATCAAATTCCACTAAAAGTTCTCTTTTCTCGTTATTGATTTACGGTATTCCGAGACACCCAATGATATTCAAAACCTCATAGCGTCGCTCAAAAACAAGGGGCTATTCATTTGGAAAGTTGCTATTTACGATATGTTACTTACGACATGACATGTTACATAGGAGAGGTGTATATGTATTCCCTGGGGAGTAGAAGACGACCTAAAATTCTGTCAGTTAATCGACGAGAAGTACCGACACTTTACAATTCAAAAAATTTTTCCACGAGTGATAAAACAGTGGAATCATTACATAGAACTATCATGACGGGCAGTTGAAATTATTAATATTTGTAGGTTTGTCATGGTTAAACTAATGTACAATTATACACACAAAATACAAAAGAGCAATTTGGAGAATCTTACTCAGAAGAGGTAGTGTAAGTAGATATCAGGGATTGGTATGCGAGATTAGTTGGCACAAAGCAGGTAGCTACCCATAGTCATTCGCACTTCTGATTGAGACTAACCATCGACCGAGCACAGGGACTGGAGCTCAATTGCTTACAAAAATAAAGGGAAGTCTATGAGGACAGAAGCAGGTCGTTGCAGAGAGCAGACAACAGCAAACCTCACACAGCAGCGCGCTGTCGCCGCTCGTTGCTTACGTTGCAACTCATGACCGAAAAAGAAGGCTTCATGGTAATCTTTAAAAAAAATTAACTGACAAAAAAGAAAAGAACGGTGGTTTGTGATTAAAAACCACGCAAGTATAAGGCAAAAATGGAGCTTCCAAGAGCATATATGTTGAAGTGGTCAAAGCACATTTTTCAGAACAACCAGTTTGCTGTAGCATATACAGCGTAATATAAAGAGCTTTCCGAACCTCGGGAGGACAGTCCCGCGCAGTTCAACTTGTGACAGCAAAATGTAGGCGTGATATTGAAAGATTGTTAGGTATCGCTAAATGAACAACACAAGTGTTTGAAAGTTTAACTTTACGCATTTCAGTCGCACTAGTGTTTAATAATGGCAAAGTTACGTAAAATTTTGAAGTTTTTTCCAACAAATGTTTGATCAGTCAAAATGTGTGTATTCTCACGTCTCTTGGTGCCTTAGCAATCCTAGTGTAAAAGTTAGTACAGAGCAGGAGACTTATTATTAAAATCAAGTGTCAAACGCAATCGGAGGTATAGAAATATCATGTTTTTTATGTCATTAGCACGTATCATAAAGATTTTCGACCGCATGCATCCGAAATCAATAATCTTGGGGAAAATCTGCGCGTATGAATTTTAATTTTTTAGGCAAAATCAGTGCATTTGTTTTGAACTAAAGCTTCATGAAAATTCGTTAATTAGAGTGAGAATCACATATATAACTATCATACTGCGATGCATTGATTTTTTCGTATGTTCTTCTTTGCACTGTGTTTTTCTCAGTTGGTTAGTAACACGTAAAATAATCTACTTTAATAAAATATGTTTTGTTGATAATTAGGTGTAGTGTGAAATTTCACGAAGCGCAAACCCACTATCCAGTGTTGCATCTAGTTGGGGGCAGAAGGTGCAAAAGGAGCAGAAAATGTCGCAGTTGAAAACAACACATCCTCGGTTGAGAATGAGGGCTCCAACCATGGGCTGACTGCACAACGTTCTGTACAACTTCAGCAATCGGCTGCGCTTATTGGCACGAGGAGCCAACATCCAGTGTGCAGTTTCTCTCATCACGCAGGAGTAGGTGTACTGTGCGGCAATCATCACAATCAGCGTCATCTGTCATCGTAACGAATTTGAGAATTATAAACGAATGATTTCCGTGGGAAATCACGTCAAGTTGGAGGGTAAGTGAAATTGATTACAACACTTGAGCACCATGTGATTGATTGAAAATGAGTGGAATTGAATGTTCAGATAGTCTGCGAGTTTAGAGATTTTATAACGAGTTGAATAGATACACGATTACGAGTATACTAAATTATGAGTACACGGAATTTGAACTTCATGCATTTTTATTGCACTGTGTGTTGCATTTAATTTTAGTAATTCATTGATTTTGCTTTGTAGGCGTGCGTTCGAATTCATAAACGGTGCGATAATGTTTGGCGTATTTTGACTCATTTGATCGTTGCATTTGCTTCTCGATTCTATTGTTGCCACGATGTCAATTCTTACCTTGCATTACATGCCATTTTCTAAAAGTGTTTTACTTAAAACAACAATTATACATTATTCAATGATTGTCGATATTTCCCCAAGTCTGTCAAACCCTAATACACTCTTGTTACTGCACTTTATAACTTCTTTCTGAGTAATTCCTCATTTTAGCTCTATCAACCATTCCGTCTGAAGGTTTGCATTCCTCATACGAAACTGGCATCTCTCGTAAGCTCTACTAAACGAACATAAATCCTGAGTCTGGCCTGAAAAAGTTCTTAGACTACCGGGGCATCCAAGATCAAAAATATTCTAACGTACATTATGTAAGATGTTGGACTTCATCTCCAGCACAAATCATGCATGTACACTCGGCTGATGATGTTATCTTTTTTTAATAATATTCTCTTTTAATGACATTTAATGATATGAGAATGGAAAATTATATCATTATTCCATCTCATATTATAAAGAATTAGCGTGCACTTTCAGTCAGAAATGATGAGTTTTTAAGTCCGAAGTAAATTTCATCCATGCCTCTATTGTTAAATGAACAGAGCAAACGTACTTCAGATCACGGATTTTAGAGTCGGAAAGCAATTATTTCCTTTGGACGTAATCAAATGTTTGGAAAGTTTGACGTATCGATGAATGATGGGATGCGGGCGACTTTTTTTTCAAGAGCTATATTGTTAATGACGTGTGTCAATTTAGTAAAAATAAAACATCCATCGTCCTTGCCTGCCCAACCAATGTGCGCCATGTCGAGTCACCAGAAGGTACCGTTCTGGCTCTCTGCTTCTCCAATCGCTTTCCTGACTTGAGCTATTGCTCACCTTTTTAGCTGACCACCTTTGGTTGTGCAATATTTTATTTCACCTTAGTATGACCAGTGAGTGTTGCAAGCGAACGGTCTTGCGGATATGTACGAAAAAGCGCAATTTACTAAATTTTCTGTAAGGAAATATGATAGATAATGAGACAAGTTCAAAAACTTCACTAGTTTTCACCAGAAGATAATTTTTGCTGGATAAAATATCCCGGCTGAGGGTAGGAGTTTTTCTTCTGTAACTTCTGAGGGTAGAAGTTCAAATCAGATGTTGTTAGAACCATTTCACAGATATTTCTCATAACTTATATTCATACGACATTAACTCTCAATTCAATAAATTAAAAAATACTCTTTAATACTTAATGAGCAAACCTCTAACCATATCTCCATCTACGACGAGATAGACAGGTATTGTACTTATGCTTTCATGCAGGGCCTAATTATTTGTAGCTGCGATCAATGCAGCTATCATTGCAAACATGTGAAATGAAGATTATCAGTGTGATGCACCCAAATAATTTCAGAAAGGTCCAGCTATGATGGTTTTGAGACATAGTTTCCGGCTCAGGTTTTGAGTGGACAGCTTATATCAACTCTTGAGCAAATATCAACCACAAGTATCATCGTATAACAATGGTCGATCGGAGAGAACTGCAATAACTCAAACACATTTAACTTCAACGATATCTTTGTTGAGATATTTATGTTGACCGATGATCAGTAGTTCAGTAACTCAATGAACAAAAACTAGATTTTCTCATTGAGGAAAGCAATCGGCAAGGTGACATTCTAATCCATGGTGGATCGGTCAGTTTTTTATGTTTGTAATTAAAGGACACATGATAAAAAAAATTCGTACGTTGGATAAATAATACCGTAAACCTGATTTTAAAAATAGCAAGTTTCAGAAAAGATATTTTAAACAGAGATAAAAGTATTTCAATTCGCGCTGAACGTTAGAGAATATATTTTACAAAAAATGAACACCCTTACTCGCTGCCCCGTATAGTCCACAGGTTACTCAGTGGCGGCCTCTACAAAGTTACGGTACTAATTGCCAGCCAAAGAGTTTAATGAAGGAGTTAGCGGAGTAAAAGTTTGGTAATGGACCAATTAAAATCTTCAAAAATGGTAAAAACTTGTATTATTTTCACTTTGCGCTGCTTGAGTACTTTGTTGCTCATCAAAACTAGATGGCCGAACGTATTTCGCATGCGTGAGCTTGACATTGTGTTCTCCCGGCCATCTAACTCAACTTCAAAAGAACCAGCAGTCTTTTGATATTTGGAATATTGCCCTCATTGTAAAGCTCTGCCTGCCTCACGACTCTAGACCTATCAAGCAATTTTGAGAAAAAATTTAGTTGTTCCTGCGTCATCTCACCATCTTGCCTCGAGCTCGACTGCGCATGGCTCATTTGTGCAGCTTCTACTGTCTGGATCTACTGGAAGTGCAATAGTGCGCACTCATCGGAAATGAATAGAAATGATAAAGAAAATCAGTTAATATAAAAAACGTATGACGATACAGAAAATTTACTCTAACTCACAAGATGCTAGATATTCATCGTTAAAAATTCATTGACAAACCGTAAGAAGTAGACGAAAGTCTCTTCAACGATCACGAATATACTGAAAAAAACAATTAATCTATCCTTGTTGGTATTGACAACGAAAGTTTTAGAGGCAAACTATACTTATCCATTTGCACGTACTTGGGAATTGTGATTAACGTTATTTAATATTTAATGACTGGAAATAAATGAAAAGAAAGGCAAAGGCTGAAAAAGCGCATGAAGGAGCGAGAGAAAGTAAGAAACTTTATTGTAGTGTTTATTGTTTGTTCAAACTACACTGACCTTCATAAAGAATTTACGTTTTTGCAGTCTTATTTTACAACCAATGGGTATCCACATTCTGTTATTTTTCGTGCCATTAATAAGTTCTTGAATAATAAATTTATCCCGAAATCTCGTGTTCAAGCTCTAAACTTTAGTTATTGTGTGTTGCCATATTTTGGATATCAATCGGAAAAGTTGAGAAAAGACCTTTTAATGCTTTTGACTAAATTTTTTCCGGAAATTTCCTTTCGTGTTATTTTAGTTAACAAGCGTACCATTGGATCATTTTTTAGATTTAAAGATGTGCTCCTGACCGGCATGCGATCTTCCCTCGTCTATAATTTCAGTTGTGCGCATTGCGCATCGCAGTGTGTGGGTTCCACCCCCCGAGCACTTTACGTCAGGGTTGCTGAACATGCAGGTCGAAGTCATCGTACTGGTCGCTTGCTTACCTCTCCTACTCATTCTAGTATCAGACAACATTATGGCAATGATTCCTGTGAACAGATTATTGACATTAGCAAATTTAAAATATTAGATACATGTACCGCCAACTTAGACCTACGTATTTTAGAGTCGTTATTCATTCATAAACTCAAACCATCTCTCAACAAAATGCAGAGTGCATACCCTCTTAAAATAGTCAACTGATAAATTACTATTATTATACTTTTTGTTTGTTTGTTTATTTGTTTGTTTTTGTGCTTGTATTCTGTGTTTCGGTAATTTTGGGTGTACTTACTTGTTTATCATTTTAATTGCAGACTTTTGTTGAGAATGAGCCTAGGCTCGGAACGTTCAAAGCAAATATTTTTAAAGTACATCATCTCTATTTCTTTCATTGTAAATTTGTTTCGCAAAAAAGATTTTCCTTTAAACGAAAAGAAAGGCAAAGGCTGAAAAAGCACACGAAGGAGCGAGAGAAAGTAAGAGACCACGAGAAAGTGGAAAAGCAGGAGTAAGTAAAAGAAGAATGAGGACGTTTGTGAACAAGAGGCAAGACAAGAACAGGTCGAAGAAAGAAACAACAAGAAAAGCGAAAAAGATAGTGTAACAGAGCAAGTGCAAGTAGAAGAAATATGCTGGCATCGAAAACAAAGATGCACAAATGATAGGAGCAGAGAGAAAGTTCTTACTTTTTTACATTTCTTAATTTCTGGGCTCAACGCAAGTTATACGGCAAACCAGTTACTATCACAAAAATTTTATAGCAATTTGGAAACTACCGTCGTGAAATGACGTTCTTTTTTGGTGTGTTTTATTGTTACACAATGTTGGAAAATGCAAGCATGGTTGTCTTTTTCGCAGGTTGTGATTTTACTTCGACTGATTTCAGGCTCCTCTTCAGTGAAAGATATTTGTGCAGACAAGAACTTCGGATCAATCGGATCCATGCATTTTTCGGCCATCTTACACTCATCGTCTAATAGTGAATACAAAAAAACTTACCACGCGACTAATTCCAGGCACATATTATCGAGTACAAGTGTGACTGATAAACGCAAAAAATGTGTTTCAATTTAACTATCTACAAGGCAACATACCATACAGTACTAGCGCGGCTTTAGTAAACGCACAAGATCCGCTCCAATTAGACTGCACTCATGGTAACTTAATTGCTTATACTACATGTGCGACTCTAACAACGCACAAGATGCGTCTCAGTCGCACTACACGTTTGGTAACACAGTACTATATGCTACTGGCGTGCCTCTAACAAACGCACATGAAACGTTTCAATAGGACTACACGCATGGTAACTTACTATTGTTATACTCTTCAGTATAACTGTCTATGGTCTACGACCAAAGAAAAAAAGGAAACAACGCTAAGAACCGGAAGAGATGACTGGCCAGCATTGCAATCCATTAAACGTTCTAAAAGATCTTTATAAGTCTGAGTCTGCGATGATATCAACACATTCATTCTAGAAAGATCGCCTCGACAGGACGGGCATCGAACATCGTTATGACACGGAGGTAACGCGAACAGAAAAGTGCCAAGAACATCGATGTATGATTACATGTTATAGTTTCTTTGTGTTACAATTTCTAAATGGGGATTTTAGTATAACTATATTTATAGAATTAATTATCCATGTATTTGAATTGTTTAGGAAGTAGCTCCTGTTTATATCCTAGAACGTCCAGATCAGAAATACTAATTAGCATCTCAGGGAGGAGCGCCGACCGACGCGGTTCCTTTCGATAGAGGCAGTTGAGGGGAAGCGTTCAGTGTGAAAGGACGAACATGAGAGGGCATTTTCGTGCGCTACAGCCTCGCGGCTGTTTGCGCTTAACTGCAAAGTAAATCACAGCGCTTAATTGCAAAGTAAACGAAATTACTATAACTACCGAATTGAGTTGTACAAGTCAGTTTTTTCTGTAGCCGTGGCAGTGCTAATTAACATTCAGTACCAACTGAATGCCCAGCTCCTTTCAAGATGGCGGTGCAGACATCGGTGATTCGCATAACAACGGAATCGCCCACTAAGATGAGTTTTCTCTCGTAAACCTATCTATGCTCCTCATTCAAACTTCTAAGTATGTAGGATGCGTATTCTGTCATGAAATTGATAACATTCATATAATTTCCCTTTTCATTTACCCTTTGTAGTGAGATGAGTAAGGAGAGAATAGGAGACGATTGTTCGTAAGAAATGAATGTTAACGCTTTGAAAATAATTACCGTAAAACACGTTACCGAAGAATCTGAAAACATATTATTTGAATATAATGTTAATTATATAGAAATTATTCCCTTTACGGGTGGTGGCAGCTCCAATTATACTTTATCATGATTAATAAAAGGTAGAAAATATAATAAATTTGGCGAATATATATATATGTCACGACGATTAAAACGATATGAAAAGATCATACACCAGCGAATAATCTAACACGCGAATTATTACAATGGAGGCGGAGGTGAACGTCCATTACACTATGTACTACAGGTGTGGTTCTAACAAACGCTTAAGATGCGTTCCAATTAGACCACAAGCATGGTAACATATTATATGGTACTGGTGTGAGTTTGACAAAGACATAACATACTATATACCACTGGCGGGGCTCTAACAAGCGCTTAAGAAACATTTCAATCAGACTACACGCATGGCAGGCACTAGGATATGTCACAACTGCATCAGAGGTGCACGACGGCGCGGCGTTGCTTCTTTGACAGAAGCGTCAGCAGCGATGTTTGTGTGGTGCTGGCACCTGTGGTGTTGTTGGTGCGCTGGGACCCGTGGTTTT